>JAZKJV010009537.1:0-259821 GCA_037367405.1 Ottelia alismoides
TCCTCGGAGCCATTGGATCATCCTTGATCCTACAGACTTGATCACGCCACGTCTCCATCCGCTAGAGCATCCGAGGGCCGTTGGATTTATCCTGATCCAGCGGTGCTCGATCATCCACGTAGCCCTCTTCAGTGAGCTTCAAGGACCGTTGGATCGATCTTGATCTAAGGGGTCAAGACACGCCACGTGCCATCATTTCATCACCATTGGATCAGCCTTGATCCCACGGTCCAGATCATGCCACGTCGCCCGATCCAAGCCTCTTCCCCGACCACTAGGCTCGGATCACTCGAAGCTTCTCCGAGCCAGATCTGAACCTTCAGAGCCGCTCGAGCCTCGTTCCGAGCCTCCGAAGACTACCGAGCCTAGGACCCCCACGTGATCGCACGTGCATCCTGGGCAAATTGCACAGAAGCCCCTGAAGGTTTCCAAAATTACATTCCAGTCCCTGCCAGGCGACCCCACGTGAGGAGCACGTGTCCAATGGAGAAATTGCATCCACCCCCTCAGCATTATAAGTAATTGCATATTAGTCCCTGTCAGCACATTTTATTTTCAGCAATTTTAATTCATGTAATTGCATTTACATCCCTATCTTTGCACGCATATTTAGGCAATCATAATAAACCATTTTTCAGTTTGAAAAATTGCATTGCGTAGCTGATATTATCCTCTTCATTATGTGATACTTGGCATATTTTTGTAATATCAGTAGATTTTTCTATTAATTAATTGGTTCATTTTTGCTATATTTTGCCCATTTTTGCCTATTAATTGATAGTAATTTCTCTATAATTCCAAAAAATCCCCAAAAAATCACATTAGATCTAGGATAATTAGCTTTAACTTGCATAAAAATTTCATCTCAATTGCACGTATCCCGAGGCTAAATAATTCATGTAGTGATTTTCTTAATTAATTTTTAATAGGTTCATCTCACATCAAAATTAAGGTTTGATAATTTTCCTGGATTCCTCACCTTCAGATTTATCTAGGATAATATTTATTCCCAAAAATATTGTGACTTGATATTTATTAACATTAATTTAGTTAAAATCACTCTGCATTCATTTTTAATTCATAGTAATTTTATTTAGTGTCAGAAATTTCCATAACAATTAGTGTAGCCTAATTTCATCCCATTCCATCATCTGGCCAAGTTTCATAATTTTTTGGACTTGTTTTGACCATCTTTCTGAATTAACTGGTAAACTAGCTAGATTTTGCATGTGTCATGCATAAAAAAACCGAAAAAGACCAAAAAGTAATTCTCTAAAAATTAAACATTTGACTTCGCTAAAAATTTACCTAAGGAGACAACTGCCTCCCTGAGTTCGACCTTGGGCTTGCCCAAGTAAAAAAAATTGCCGCTCGAGATTAACTTACCGTAATCAAAAGTGGTTTTTGATCTGCTCTCATTATCCGACTGCAACGAACATTCTTACTTAATTTGAACATTAATATGATCGAATTAATAAGGGTAGTGGGAGCCATTTCAGTCCTGCTTTGTGCCTGATCATTGTTTAAAATTTTTATTGTATTTTATTGTCATTTGTTATTATTAAAAAAATCAAAAACATCTTTTTTCTTAGTTTGAAATTTGAAAAATTATTAATAAACAAATATTGTCTGAAAAATTCCAAAAAAAATAATGTAGATTTATTTTTCTGTCTATTGATTTCCAGCCAAATTTTACGCAGTGATCATTTCCAAAACTCCTAAAAATTGCAAAATACTTAAAAAACTTAAAGAAATTTAGAACATTATTGAAAAATAAAAAATGTGTTTTTTGGTCACTGTTTGAAGATATTTTATTCTAGTTTTCAAGAAAAATAAAATTCATAATTTCACATTTATATTCTATTTTTAATTTGCTAAATACTCCTATCTAGTTTAATGTGCACTTTTGATTTTTAAAAAATTATTAAAAACATGAAAAATCTCTGAAAAAATCATCAAAAACAGTAAAAAATATTCGAAATCCAAAAAAAATTCTTTGAATTTTTGGAGCATTTTTGATATATTAGAAAAATTAAAAAAAGGCATACTTTCTGCATTTTTTTGTATAAATTTGATTTTTTTTTGAATTTCATCTTCTTGAAAATAAAAAATATTTACAAAAAAATTGAAAATTCAAAAACATAAAAAACTTTACAAATTTTAAAAAAACTAGGAAAACCACAAAAAATAATACAAAATATAAAAAAAGGAAAAAAAAATCATTTTTGCTTTTTTTCACTGCCAAGTTTTTCATGTGCTCCTTGTGTTCGACACTGGGAGATATACCGGATTTAAACCTTAGCCATACCACCTTAGATTTTATTGTATATCATTTTGTGGTTGATTGTAAATTTTTTTCTTGATTTAATCTTCTGGTTGACTAAGGGAACAACGACGCCTTAACTTGACAACTTAGACTAGTCGGTCGGGACGGTTCATCAACGGTTTTTATTTTTTGCAATTTTTTAATTTTTAATATAGGAACAAAGTCAACAAATAAGGAAAACAAGGCAACACACAAGTCTTTTTGGACTTTTCTTTAGGGTTAAAAATGCTTAGAAGATCAAGCTATTTTTTTTAGATTTCTAAGGTTTTAAAGTGTTTCTGATAATTTTCTGGGGTTTTACAAATGTTTTTGCAATTTTATAAAAATCAAACAGTGACTAGAAACTCAAATAGTGCACAACCGGGATTAAATTGCAAGTTAAAAATACTTAAAATTTCCTAAAATCGTGGATAACAATTTTATAAGGAAAACAAGTAAAACCCTATAAACAGAAACTGAAATGAGAATTTTTTGGTTTTTTTTCTTGAATTTTATATAATTTTTATAAGATTTTAGGTGTTTTACTATTTTTCGGGTTTTTATAAGGAATTTTTAACAAAATTGCTACAATAGATGAATCACACAAGCATACACTAATAACATTTTTTTGGAATTTTGGAGACAATTTTCGAATTTTTATGGATTTTTAAAACTAGACAGGATACTTTTTATTGGTTTTTGATTTATCAAAAATAATAAATGCAAACAAATTAACCCACAAAAATCACACTAAAAACTACACACTAACATGAGTTAGAGGTAATTTTTAGATAATTTTTCGGAATAATTTGAAAACTATTATGTCCAAAATGAAAGATGTAATTAGATACAACTTACATGGACCTATTTGTAATTAAAATAAATTTCTAGACCTAATAATAATACAAGTGAAAAGTGCAGGGTCGAAATTGCAAAAAATCCGAAAAATCACACGTGCAACACATGAACCGGGCTCACAGGGGTATAAATGCAAATATCAAAAGCATGTCATTCATTCATAACATCTAAAAAGGCACAGAGCATTCAATGCAAATAACCCAAAAGTCACGTGGGACTGCACGTGCTACAAGCTGACATGGACTAAAATGCAAATATAAGAAATACGAGTTCCAAACTGTAAAATTTCATAACTACAATTTTTATTTACTGGACTAAGGCTAAATAGCGAGACATGCAAGGATATGATGGAAATATACCCCTTGGGGCACGTGCATAGCGCATGGGACCACTAACGGTGCTGATGACCTCTACCAAGCTGATCTGACGGATCTGATCCGTCGGCTACGTGCGTGTCAGATGCTCCAGCAGGTCTGATCTAACAACCCCAAAAACTGCTCTGTGTCAGGCGGCTGCGATAGAATATGGTAGATAAGGACCGGATTCGACGGTAGAGAAGGATGCTGGATGAACACCTCACATGCGACCGTCGATCGAGCGATGAAGGGAATCTATAGACCAGATGAAAGACCTAAAGGGTTCGGTAAGCTCAGGGAAGATCTGCGCGTCAGGTGGGCTGCTCCGATGGGAAGAAGAATGGTCGGATGGCCGTGGCGGTGGTCATTCTCCTGGAGCTGCTCCGCCTGAGCAACATGGGCTCCAGAATATTCCCAGACGCGCTTGCAGACCTGTAAGAGGAAGAGAGGGCTCGAGGCTACTCTCTAACCATGGTTATTGCCTCAAAGGACAAGTGAAGCAGTGGTGGATGGTGATCGACCTCCAGCGAAGGCATAAGAAGGAGGTCTGGGCCTAATCTCGACCCGATGGTCGAGTCTCAGGGTGGTTGGATTGCGTGAGAAGGTGCGAAGTGAGATGTAGCGTAAATCGGAGCGGGTAAATGTAAAGAACCTGGCTCTAACCAGTTGGTCGGAGCAAGTGAATGTGCGGCGGAGCATAATGGAAAGATTGAATCAAACAACGAAATGAAGTGGATATAAGCGATTCCTGAAGCTATTGAGGAGCTCAGCAAGGTCAGGCAAAGGTGGGCGATCGGGTCTTGGCCTCAACCAAGTAACAGCTAACCGGGAGCTTCACGTGACGGAGCTCCGACCACGTTGTGAGCTACGAGTCACCAGGTGCCATCCAACAATCCTGAAGGGCTCCTCCGCTGGCTGTCACTTCAATGAAGGTGTCTAGGAGGGAATGGGGGCGCGAGGTACGAGCTGCGTTTCAGTGGAGGTGGAAGAGAGCTTTTATAGACAACTCCAGGAGCCTGGAAAGATTGAGCAAGAGCACGCAACCCTAGGAAGACCCATGCCTTCCTAGGGTTCCGCGAGTATCATAGATCCTAGGAGGAGGCTCGGGTGAGAAATCTGGGCACGAGGTGACTGGAGACAAGCGGGGAAATGGGGAGAAGAAGTTCCAACGAGAAGGATTCGGGTCTGACCCATCTGGAAGGAGGCGTTGACTGGAGTCAACAAATCCTCCTAGACCAATCAGAATAAGGAATATACAAAATTATTACAAATTGAATAAAAATTAGCAGATGAGTTCAAAATAAAAAGTGTTTAAAATGAAAAATGTTTATTATTTTTCAAAGTATTTTTCTGTGATTTCTAATTATTTTTGTGAAAAATAAAATAATGTATATACAATATATAGTATTATGTACATGTATAATATACCTATGTATTAAGTACAAATATTTTTATTTTATTTTTACACAAATACCCTTATTTTATATTTTATTTATTTACAACATAATTTTTAAAGTGTAAAATAATTTTTATTTGGGGGCAGGGAGCCTGCACCCTGGGGTGTAGGAAACTCCCTGCACCCACCCCATTTTTGGACTATTTTTTTATTTTTTTGAAATAAAAGTTGGGGGGATTTACTTAATATGTTAAGGGGAATATGTGTTTCAAGTTTCATCCAAAACAAATATTCCTAACATGTTTATCTAGACAGGGTCGATTTGAACAATTCTAAGATCGTTAAAATTTAGTAGTCTTGATGGAGATGATAGAAGTCTCAAATTAAGTTGAATTTGGAATACAACATGGTGATACATGGTGATCTAAATCCCCCAAGGCTTCATTTCAAAAAAATCAAAAAATAATGAAAAATTAGGCCGGGTGTAGGGAGTTACCTGCACCCGCTGATGTAGGCTCCTTTTTCTCTTTTTATTTTTTTACAAAATTAATAAGGGTATATAATAAATAATGGATGTAAAATATATAAGTGTGTTTTGTACAAGGAATGAAGGATTTTATTTTTACTTTTATTTAATTTTCCTGATTTTTATTGTATTTTATATTATTTCTAGAAGTATGTACAAGGGTGTAGAAAGAATAATTTAATTTTATTTTGTCAAAAATAAATATATAAATAATATGTATGGGTAATAGATACACTACACAGTGAGCCCTATCTCTCTCTACTTATTTTAATTTTGCGATTAGGTCATGTCTTGACCTTCTCTTGGGGTTTGGGTCACTTTGGATTTATTCTAAATAAATCTTTGTTTTTCTTTTACTTTATTCTTTTATTTTTGCCAAAAATGCATGCTAAATATGCAATATTAACATAAGCATGCAAGTTGCTAAGTTATTGTACTTACATGTATTCACACGATGTTCTGCCAAGAAAAAGAGCTAAAATAAAAGAATAAAGAGTGAGAATCATGGATTCATCACCCCCTATACTTTACCTTTGCTAGTCCCTTTGCAAACACTTATTTTAAAAAGAGGTGAAAATAAAAAGAAAATAAAAAGAAACAAGGTTGATTATTAACCTTATCTTCATTAAATTGAAGTATGGAGCTCCGTCAGACCTTTGAATTATTAGTTTGTCGGAACCTTATTGGAAAATAGGTTTAAAACTCAACAGCCTCTAAGTTCCACCATTCTATGGTCACGACTCCTCAATAAACCAGAACAGAACAAGTCTACATACGCAAACTCTAATGACTATGCATCTCTCCTTGTACTATGTAAGTGATATGTAGCTCCCCACCTTATAAATGACAAAGAAACAACCTCCCTCAACAAGGTAACTCTAATTCCCTATTCCAGCAGCTCTTTCCTCGAGGAGCGGGATATTCCCTTCTAAGTTCAAGTTTAACCAGCTCAAGAAGAGGGGAAATAATATAATGGATCGTGACCAGTGTAGACACGTATCCCTAGGAGCCTAACCAGTGTAGCTAAGTCTCCCGCTGCAAGCTTCATGAGATGAGACGGTGTGATACATAAGCTTTGCTTTATTTGACTATATATACACTCCGGCAAACATTTTATTTTCAATCAGGCTTGTCTACTTTTTTGGAGGTTTTTTTATATTTTTGCATATTTTTTCTTTCTTTTTTTCAATGTGCATATATACAACATATCTACATGGTGCAACATATACATAAGGAGTTTTTTTTCTTAAGCCAGTAAACTATCCCTCTTTTGAAGCATTATTGCAACCCACAACTCCTGTCTTTAGATCTCAATGCTACTAGACCAGGTTGAGATGCATATCCCTCCCTAAAGGAAGACGAGAGGTTCTGCCTAGAAGTACTACCCTCGTATGCTACTCCAAGCCAAAGAATTCTACGTCCTCATCACCTCCTCTGTGTTGAGCTGCAAGTAAGGTGTTGGTCCAAGTAAAACCATTGTCTCTGAGAGTCATGCATGCATTATTAAGTGTTCTACTTAGGCTCATCAAGATGACATGTGAACATAGCCTAGTGGACTCAAAGAATTAAGTTACTAATGGACCCGAAAAGTCTTAACCCCAAATCCTATAAGGTTTCTCTGAAATTAGGTGGATTAAGGTCTTAACCAAGCTCCATTTTCCAATTTAATTCCAGACTAGTTTAAATGTCAACTATGATTCAAAAGAATATACAAACACATATGTACAACACTCTTTTCGTGCAACTTTTCAAAATATGCAAAATTTTATGAAAAATATTTGAATGCTAGGAAGAAGGGAAAGCTTTGCAAAATATTTACAAACATTTACAACCATAATTTTGCAAGGTTTTCTTTTTCAAGCATTTTTCAAAAATTTTGTATCATATACATACTTTTGATACAAAAATATTTACAAAAGTTTTGAACACAAAACATTTTTACAACATTTGTACAAAAATAATTTTTATGAAAAACTATTTACAAACATTTATGTGCAAGAAAGAATGCAAGAAAAATTTTAATTTTTTTTATAATTTTTAGGTTTAGGCTTTTAGCCATTTTATTTTACTAACACACTCACAAAGTACGAGTTATGGCTAAAGTATATATACAATATATCCAACACCCCCTATACTTAGCTCGATCCATGTCCTCAGAGTGATCTCAGAGTGTTGAAAGGAAGACATAACTCGTGCTGAGTATGGGGAAGTGAAAAGAATGCTATACTACAACAACAAATAAAAGAATGCAATTAATAGAAGTCGGTGATCTCCCTATATCCAGGATTAAGTAATCATAAGTATAGAAGTCTATATACACGGGGAAAACCGAGGGTTAGAATGTACTAGGTCTACCTCCCCTATACTTAGAGTAAAATATGCCTAAGTATAGGCAGCATAACAGAGGTAAAAAGAACCAAACAGACAATTACAAGTCTAACACCCCCTATACTTAGGGTAAAGTACACTCTAAGTACACCATAATCATAAGATGAGGATGGGGTGTTAGACAAAAGAATGTGCGATATGGACAACTGGATCTATACAGCTGTGGAGGAAAAGTGATAATCAGGCAAGAGATGCAAATGATGTGAGTCAAAGAAAGTGATAATCAGGAAAGGTGGATTCAGATGACAACTCGGATATATCAATGCTTCCATTATCGTGCACCTTTCGGAACAAGTACGGTCCCTTCCATTTTCTCTGCAACTTCCCTAGAAATAATCTCAACCTATCATTAAATAGCCATACTCTCTGGTTCAACTCAAACTAGTTATGGCTGATATGAGAATCATGCCATATCTTCACTCTCTCCTTATAATGTAGGCTACTTGAAAAGGCTGTATCTCTCAGCTCCTCCAGGGCTCCTGACTCTGCTTTCTTATGATCTCCTATGCTCTTGGGATCCTATAATAACTCAGTGACTGCCCATAGTGACTTATGCTTGATCTCCACAGGTAAATGGCATATTTTGCCATAAACGAGACGAAAGGGAGATATACCCAAAGGTGTCTTGAAGGAAGTCTGATATGCCCAGAAGACCGAGTCCAAAAGTTGTGACCAATCCTTTTGGTTTGGGCAGACGGCCTTCTGAAATATAGTCTTGATCTCCTTGTTCGATACTTCAGTAAGACCCTTGGTCTGAGGATGATATGGAGTGGCAACTCGATGGTCAATGTTAAACTCGTTAGCAAGGACCCTTACCTTGTCGTTGATAAAGTGAGTCACCCCATCTGATGTCAAGACTCTAGGAACTCCAGATCGTGAAATGATATTCTTCCTCATAAATCTGCAATCAGTCTTAGCATCTGCGGTTCGGGAGGAGATGGCCTCAACCCAAAAGCTCACATAATCCACAGCAAGCAGAACATACTCAAATCCCCGACTCTTACGGAATGGACCCATGAAATCGATGCACCATGCATCAAAAACCTTGTAGAAGTGAATGGGCTGCATTGGCATCATATCACGCTGTCCACAGGTGCCCATCCTATGATAGTAAGTACACCTCTTCACGAACTCATCAGAATCCTTGAAGAGGGTAGGCCACCATAGGCTGGATTGGAGCACTTTCTGTGCTGTCCTCCTCCCATAATGATGTCCTCCTGCCTCAAGATTGTGACAGTGTGTGACGACGCTGTGGTGCTCCTCCTAAAGAATGCACTCATGCCAGACGCTTTCCCCTCCTTCATGATAAAGGATGGGATCCTCCCAATGGTATGACTTGGACTTCGCAAGGAAAGTCTCAAGTCGCTGCCTGGGCCAACCTCGTGGAACTTTCTTGGCGACAAGATAGTTTACAATGTTAGCGTACCATGGAAGCGAGGCCATAACAAGGATCACCTCGTCTGGGAAGGTCTATGTAATAGGTGCTATCTGCTCTAAAGCCTCAAGGTTCTCTAATCAGGAGAGGTGATCCACCACCACATTCTTGACTCTAGTCTTATACATAATCTCAATATAAAACTCCTGGAGTAGAAGGATCCATCTGGTCAGTCTAGCTTTGGCATGCTTCTTTTCCATAAGGTACCGGATGGCAATGTGATCTGTAAAAATAGTCACTCGGGATACAAGAATATAAGATCTGAATTTGTCCAAAGCAAAGACTACTACTAGCATCTCCTTCTATGTAGTAGTGTAGTTCCGCTGAGCGACATCCAAAGTCCGGCTAGTATAGTGAATGCCATAAGGTAATCCATCCCTCCTCTGTCCTACCATAGCCCCTATGGCAAAATCAGAAGCATTGGTCATGATCTCGAATGGGAGAGACCAATCGGGTGGCTGAAGGACATGAGCCTAAACAACTAACCCCTTAAGAGTCTCGATTGATACTAGACACTTATAATCTACAATGAACTCGGTGTATTTCGCCAACAGATTAGTAAGCGGTCAGGCAATACGACTGAAATCCTGAATGAATCATCGGTAGAAACCGACATGCCCCAGAAAATACCACTACTACCACAAGTTGGTCAGTGGATTGAGTTTCCAGATGATATCTGCCTTTGCCAGATCAACCTCCATGCCCCTGTTGGAGATGATAAGGCCAAGCATCATCCCCTAAGTCACCATGAAGTGACTCTTCTCCCAAGATAATACGAGATGGACCTCAATACAATGCTGAAGTACGCGGTCTAAGAAGTCAAGACAAGCATCAAACCCATCACCGTAGACAAAGAAATTATCCATGAAGACCTCTAAACAGTCACCCACCATGTCTGAAAAGATGGACAACATGCACCTGTGGAATGTAGCCGACGCATTACATAAACCAAAGGGCATCCATCAGAAAGCATATGTCCCAAACAGACAGGTGAATGTCGTTTTCTCCTGGTCTTTGGGCGCTATGGCCACCTTGTTGTAACCAGAGTACCTGTCAAGAAAACAGTAATGACTCTTCCTAGCTAGACTCTCGATGATTTGATCAATAAAAGGCTGTGGGAAATGATCCTTCTTGGTGGTCTGATTCAATCGTTTGTAGTCCACACATACCCTCCAAGAAGTTGGTACCCAGGTAGCTATCTCATCTCCAGACTCACTCACAACTGTAGTGATGCCTGTATTCTTGGGCACCACATGTAATGCACTAACCCACTTGAAGTGGGAGATGTGGTAGATAAAATCGATGCTCCACCATTTTGATATCTCCCCCATGACCACTTCTCCAAGGTTTGGGTTCAACCATCTCAGGAACTCATGCGATGGCTTAGTGTCCTCTTCAAGATATAAATGATGGGAGCACAGGGCCGGACTTATCCCCTGGAGATCATCTACACCCCATCCAATTACCTTGTGGTTTCTTCGAGAACCTCCATCAAATGAGATTCTTGCTCTCTAGTCAAATTTGCTGAGATAATGACTGGGTACATCTCTGGCTCACCCGCAAGGAATCTGTACTTCATCGACTATGACCAGGTCTTCAACTCAGGACAACTGGGAGCTGGAAAATCTGGCTTCTGAAAAGTCTGAGTGAAGGCAATAACATCTGCATGGGAAAACTCTCGTCGTGCAACAAAATCTGGCGAAGACGACCCTGCTGGTATCTCTGTAATCTGTATTGGCTCAATCTCCACTCTAGCTATCGACTCTGTGGAATCAAACATGGCAAATAATAATCAAACTCATCCCAATCAATGTCTGCATCTGAGGGATCTAAATTAAAAGAACAAGAAATGAACTCTACCTCGTTATCCTGCCCGCGATCGTCCGCCTCATTTATGTTCACTTCCAAGAGTTCTATCCAAACTCTCATCTGTTGGAATCTGTACATCTGCAGTGTCTGAAGGTGTAAAAAGAGCTCGTGATACCGGATCAGACTAAACTGCTTCATCATCTGTAATCACAAAGTCGCACTCTTGGTGAACGTCTCGCTCTGCATCTGTCATATGCTCTGTGTCGCTCGACTGCTCGGAGAAGGCTGAATTTATAGCTCTGGTCTCCCCGATCATCTCTATTTGTACACTCTCACCATCGATGCGAAAGTATACCTTCCCGCTATCATGATCGGAAACCACCTTGGCTGTGGCCAAGAATGGGCATCCTAGTATGACCGGGGTATCTGTCACAGACTCAGGGATCTCTAAGTCCAATACAACAAAGTCCACAGGGAATTTCAGGCCCTAAATTGTGATGACCACATCCTTCAACAACCCCTTCAGCCTCTTGACAGATCTATCAGCAAACTGAAGGACTGTCCTACTCTGTCGAAGTGGGCCAAACTCGAATCGGTCGAGTAGGGCTGCCGGAAGAAGGTTGATGGAAGAGCTGCTGTCTAATAGAGTTCAATCGAACTGCTGCTCATTGACGGATCGTAAAAAGCCCTAGTTAATATGTCACGATGGATTATCGTTCGCTTAAATTAAATATGTCATTTCATTGTAGGCGGGCAATCGGAATCGGTCAAGAAATAACCACACAAAATTTAGTCAATTTTAGTCGATGTAGTTTATGTTTATTTTACTTAGGCAAGTCCCAAGGTCAAACAAAAGGAGGTAAAGGAACAACCTAGAATTTTGTCTATCAAAGTTCGTGCACGGTTTTTGAGGCGACCTTTTTTTGTAATTTTTAATGTAATTAGGGATGCAAAATGCAATTTTAGCCTATTTTAGGGACTAAAATTTAAAGATCAATCAAACGATGTCCAAAAAATATGAAACTTGGCCAAGATGGTAATTACGATGAAATGAATGAACTATAATGTTTATGGAATTTTTGGATGCAAGATGATTTTTTTATGAATATTTAAATGCAAACAAAGTGAATTTCAATATTTAATTATAATAAATATTAAACCAAATTGTTTTCAAGGAATAAAATTATCTAAGATCTATCACTAGGTGATGGATCTCAGAAAAATCCCAAACATCAAAATTGTGAGATTTAATACATATTAAAAATCAAATATTAAAATATGCAAAATGCTTTTTTTATAGGGCAAACATGCATGCAAATGCAATTCTTTTTGGGCATAATGTAAAAAAAACTAATTCTACAATCCATGAATTCTTGGTAATATTTAGAGCAACGATTAATTGGTTACGAGGTTCAAAGCACAAGATGGGCAAAATATGCAATTTATTACACAATAGATAATTATTAATTAACCGCAAATCATAAAAATTTCAGGCCATAATGTAGAGAATTAGTTGTATAACACAGTGCCAATTTTTGATGAATAAAATAGTGCAATGTAGCAGTTCAAAATGATAAAGGAATACAGGGGTATTTCTGCAATAGCAGTAAATAAAAAGAAATGTAAATATGCAGAAGAGAGGACTAAAATGCAATTATTGCTAATCAGGGGGGTGTCTCCTGACGCACGTGCCCTCTTATCGGTGGTATTGGTTGGCTAATCAGCAAACTCCAGGGGGTTCTTCTGTAATTTTCATGCCCCTCACGTGAGGTCCACGTGCACTTGTGCATGGTCGGTTGGAGGCTCCACGCGGTGAGTTCACGTCCTTCGGTGATGCCCAAGGCTCTAGGCATGGACCCAAAGCTGGCTTGAAATCCGGACCGTCGATGTCGTCTGATCTAATGCCTGAGGATTGAGTGGTTTTGGATGGCCGAGATCGTGGTCATTCTTGATCTAACGGATGTAGTAGATGCTGGCTGGCTGATACACGGTCGATGAGCATCGGGGCGGTGGCTGAAGCTACCGACAGTCGATGGAGCTTTGGCGATGTGACCGAGGACTGCTGGCGGTTGTCGATGACGATGTTCGAAGGTCGATGAAGAAGACTGAAGAGCGGGGACGGTCGATGAAGCTCTGGGCCACGGCTGGAGTTGGTGTCGAAGTCGATGGGGATGGAAGCAGTGGAGTTGACGATGGTGATCGAGGGAGGTCGTCAGAGGCGAAGATGGTCATCGGGTAGTGACGAGTGGAGGGAGTATCGGTAGGGGACAAGGAGCGAAATAATCGAGGAAGATGTCGGGGGAAGATGGTGATGCACAATAGCAGAAGGGATACCTGGATGTGGGGTGCTCGATGACGTGACCAGAGCGGAGCAGCGGCTCGATGACGATTGCTGCAACAAGGGAAGCTTCCCTCGGATCTCGCCGATGGAGGAAGGGCACCGGACTGTCATTCCGATGAGGTGGGCCTCTTGTCGTTTGATCGGTGAATGAGGGTCGTAGGAGGTGACGATGGGGGTTAGGAAGAGGAAGACCACCCGGAGATGGAAGGTTATTGGGATGGAGATCATACGAGATTGGGCGAGATTCGATAGAGGTGGGATGGCGGTCGATTACGAGATGGGCGATATTTGATTGAAGATCTAGGAGGAGGATCTGATCGTGATTGCGGCAGCGGAATAGCTGGTGGAGGGCAGCGAGATATGCGGGGTTTGACTGTGCGGCAGAGGTCCCAAAGGGGAAAGGCGGTTGGAGGAAGATGGAGACTAGAGGCCGCCCGATCGGCTGAGATTGGACCCCCTGGTAGCGCCAGGTCGCTTTATGGGGGGGTGGGAATGCACGTACAGGGCACGTGCGAGGAGGCACGTGCTCTGCACGTGCAACCCTTTTATTATTATTTATTATTATTTATTATTATTTATTATTTTTTTACAAAAACAAAAAATAAAATCTTCAAAAATGGCTGACACGTGGTGGCTCCAGGAGCTGCCACATGTCAGCCCCACAAAATTCGAAAAATAAATATAAAAAATAGAAAAGAAATAGCAAACAACCTCGAATCGAAAATGTTTCTTCACAAAAATTGCTCGTCTCGATGAGATCTACAACTTTCATGAAGACATCAAAACCGAAATCGATCATTTGCACAAAGTGATATTTTTTGGGTATCCTATGTACATAGAATACCTTGATTTTTGGGTTTTATGATAAAATCAAGATCTGCAGGTTTTCTTGAAGCTTGGACCTTTTTGGTCAGTTATTTATTTGGTAGTGGCTTCTTTATATTTTGAATTTTTGGTGGTTCTAGTTGGATCTTGTTGTGCCCCTACGGATATAGAATTTTTTATTTCCGTACATGTTTTAGGGTCTTAGAAAAAATTGTGCCCAGCCATCCATCCCTTTTCCGAAGCTTTATTTCAACCCGTACTCCGGTCTTTAATTTTCCATGCTACCAGAAAAGAAACTCACACAGTCTTTCAACAACCCGTCTGAGTTGAGCTAAGTGCATAGTGCAAGAGTAGAAATTAATTCCTTATTCCAGAGTTGTACCCAGAATGAAGAGACCGGGTTAGACACTAAGAGTCAAACGCTGCACATTGTTATGTGGAACTCAATGAATTAAGTCAAAGACCTGAAGATTCTAAAAACCTATTTCTCGGTGAAGTTCCTCTGAAAATTAGGTGGATTAAGGTCAAGTCTAGATCACTCTCGCTTTCTGCTCATAACTCGGTTCAGAACCCAATGACTTTTCACAGATGCAAATGAAATGCAGACACAAATTTTTTTGAAAAGTTTTTTTATGCAAAAATGAATAAGAAGCCATTTTTTAAAAAATTTTGGTTTGGACACAGTCAATGTTAGTAGCAAAACTCTCTTCTTCTCTTTTTTTGTTTTGTTTGTTTTTTTTCAAGTTAGTTACCCACCTCGTAAATACATATAGACTTACGCGAAAGTATGAGATATGGGTAAAATATATACACAGTATATATACAGACCCCCTATACTTAGCGAATGTTGTGTCCTCAGAGCACAAGAAGCGTAAAGAAGACATAGCTCGGGCAAAGCGTAAGAGAGTTAAAAAAGAAAAAGAACCAGATAAATCGGTCCACCCCCCTATACTTAGGCTGTGAACAATCTAAGTATAAAAGAAGAGCGAAAATGAAGTGATCGGGATATGTGAATGAGGAGGGTATATACAGATGGGTATCGGTTCCCCCTATACGTAGGCTCTTGTCAGCCTAAGTACAAAAGAAGGGTGGAAATGGAGTGATCATGAGATGGGGAGGATGGTATATACAGATGGCATCGGTCCCCCCATACTTAGGCCTTGGCCTAAGTAGAGGAAGAAGATGTACAAGGAGATTGATTTGGTCTGGAGGGGGGATGATATGATGAATCTTCAATGTTCTCGCTCTACATGAAGTAGATGACCTCGACTTGAACTGTCTGCTCTTTGGATGATTCTATATATGGTTTCAGAAATTGCCCATTCACTGAGAAAGGTTGTGCATCATTTTTGAGTTCGGCAATATCCACACTTACATTGGTATGCATATCGATGACAATGTAGGGACCTGTCCATTTTGATTTGAGTTTCCCATGAAAAATCTTCAACAGAGCATTGAACAACCACACTTTTTGCTCAGGGACAAAGGTTTTATATCTAATGTATCTGTCATGCCATCTCTTGACCTTGTCCTTATAGATCACACTGTTGTCATATGCCCAGTTTTGGATTTCAATTAGCTCATTCAGATTTAAGTATCGGATTAATTTCCTACGGTGAGAACTCCAATTCAGCTTTTTAATCGCCCATTCTGATTTGTGAATTAGCTCTGCGGGCAGATGGCATGGCTTGCCATAGATCATCTTAAGAGGTGAAGTACCGAGTGGAGTCTTGTAGGCTTTCCTAGAGACCCACAGAACCTGGTCTAGCATTTTAGACCAGCTCTTCCTATCTGGACGAACCAACTTTTGAAGAATACCCTTCACCTCCTTACTAGAAACCTCTACCATGCATTAGATTGTGGGTGATATGGGCTGGCTATTGTATGCTCAAATTTATATTCCTTAGCCAAGATCTCATTTCCTTATTCACAAAGTGCCTACCCCCATCCGAAATCAAGACTTTTGGTACCTCGAACCTTGCAATGATATTATTCTTGGTAAACTTACAGACCTATCTGTCTCAAAAATGCCCTTGAAAGTCGCGATATCTAAGGCTGCTTCCTCTCCCTTCTCCTTTCGTCGAACACTCCTGACCTCACTGCGAACCCAGTACTAGACTATGGGGAAAGTGAGAGCCTACTTCAAGTTCTAGTACAGTATGCTTTGTTCGTTCATGAAAGGCAGGATTATTAGCAATAAATAGAGCTACTTGATTATCACATACAAGCTGCATAGGTAAAGGAACCTCAATAGTCAGATCAGTCAACACCGATCTAACCCACATCATTTCAACACTTCCCTGGGCCATCGCCCTGTATTCAGACTCTGTATTAGATCTAGCCATAATGGTTCGGGTTGGAATAGCCTCTACCCATCTCGATAATAATCAACCGATAAAATGATGTACTCAAATCCAATGCTATTGGGAAAAAGGACCCATAAAATCAATCCTCCATGCATCGAAAACATCACAGAAAATCGCTGGTTGCATGGACATTTCATCTCTATAACCAACAGTCCCGCCCATTCTTTGACAGATCGGGCATGACCGTACAAAATCATTAGCATCTCGAAATAAGGTCTGCCAAGAAAATCCACATTGGAGTACCTTGTGCACGGTTCTCTTTCCCGAATGGTGTCCTCCAGCCTCAAGCGAATTACAATGTGTGAGGACACTCTGGTATTCCTCCTGAGGAATATATCTTCTCCAGACGCAATCCGGTCCCTCATAGAAAAGGAAATGATCTTCCCAATGGTATTTTCTTGAATCCGACTTCAATCGATCAATCATTATCTTGGTCCAACCAAAGGGAACTTTCTTGGAGACAAGATAGTTCACTATGTTGGAGTACCATGGGACTGAGTCAGTAACGCAAACTGACCCATCTGGAAAAGTCTCTTTAATTGGTCCAGCGTCAGAATAATCATTTTGCTCGATTCGGGAAAGGTGATCAGCAATAACATTCTTTATTCTAGGTTTATCCTTGATATCCAAATTAAATTCTTGGATTAATAGGATCCATCTCAAAAGCCGTACATTGGCATCCCTTTTCTCTATTAGATATCTAATTGCCGTGTGATCAGTGAAAATCGTCACCTTGGAGCCCAATATGTATGATCTAAAATTTTCAAGGGCCCAAATTACCACGACCATTTCCTTTTCAGTTACCGTATAATTTCTCTGTGCAGGATCCAAAACTTTGCTCGCATAATGAATCACATAAGGTATCCCATCTCGTCTTTGTCCAAGCACAACCCCGCCAGAAAATTCCGATGCATCAGTCACGATCTCAAAGGGAAGAGATCAATCGGGAGCCTGTAATACCGATGATTCACATATTTTCTTTTCCAGGAGCTCGAAGGCCTCTAGATACTTGTGATTTACAATAAACTCGGTGTCTTTTACTAAGAGCTCAATCAGTGGACGGGCTTTCTTTGAAAAATCAGGAATAAATCTTCGATAAAA
Organism: Ottelia alismoides; assembly: GCA_037367405.1. Classification (NCBI taxonomy): domain Eukaryota; kingdom Viridiplantae; phylum Streptophyta; class Magnoliopsida; order Alismatales; family Hydrocharitaceae; genus Ottelia; species Ottelia alismoides. The sequence goes on from JAZKJV010009537.1 coordinate 17,707, forward strand.
TCCAACATGCCCTATAAAGGACCTCACTGACTTGACGTTGGTTGGTGGCTAAAGTTTCTTGATTTTATCCACCTCGGCAGGGTCGACCTCCATTCTCTTTTTGAAGATGACGTGCCCCAACACGATACCCTCAGTCACCATAAAGTGACTTTTCTCACAGGAGAGTATCAAATTAAACTCCCTGCATCTCTTGAGGACTCGGTCCAAGTGCACTAAACATGTATCGAACGAATCATCATGGACCGAGAAGTCATCCATGAATACTTCCATGAAATCAATGGCCATCTCAACAAATACTGCAATCATGCACAACTGAAATGTGCCTGGGGCATTACAAAACCCGAATGGCTTGCCCTTGAATGCATAAGTGTCGAAAGGACATGTAAATGTGGTCTTTTCCCGATCTTCGGAAGCGATAGCTACTTGATTGTAGCCAGAGTACCCATCAAGAAAACAGAAGAATGCTTTCCCTGCAAGTCTCTCCAAGATTTGATCAATAAATGGAAGTAGAAAGTAATCTTTCTTGGTCGTAGCATTCAGGTGCCTATAATCGACACAGATGTGCCACGACGTGGTTACTCGGGTTGCGATCTCTACCCCCTCCTTGTTGGTGACCATCTGGATTCCTGACTTCTTCGGGACAACATGAAGGGGGGACACCCACTTGGAGTAAGAAATGGGGTACATAAACCCTGCTTTGCACATTTCTCTATCTCTTTCTTAACTACTTCCCGGAGATTGGGATTTAATATTCTCTGAAATTACGGGAAGGTCTTGCGTTATCCTCAACATAAATTCGGTGCAAGTAAAGAGCAAGATTGATTCCCACAAGATCCGACACAGTCCAGCCAATAGTTTTTCGATTCTGCTTAAGAACTTCAAGCAATCTAGATTCCTGATCTATGGTCAATGATGAGCTAATGATCACAGGAAATTTCTCTTTGGGTCCCGTAAGAAATGCATACTTGAGTGTAGGAGGAAGTGGTTTCAGCTCCGGCAAGTCTGAATCATCAATTAGGTCTGGCTGAATGGCTTTTGAGTCTGGCTCTGTGTTAGTTGGTAGTGAATCACTCTGTAACGTGCTTGCTACCAATTATGATGAAAGGTGAGACGGATCGCAAAAGTAGTGCGGTAATTCGGCCAAAGCTGCGTCCGACTCGTCATCGACATTTCTTTACTGTCCTGAAGAAGATGGGACTGACAAATCCGAAAGGATTTCTGTGTCATGAAGGTTATAGGTATCTGTGTAGATAGGTTTGGCAACATCTCACAAACTACACTGTGCATTGTTTCTTCTGCTGATGAGGGGTTTTCACTTTGAATTCCCGGAAGTTGATCCCATAACCGAGTAGTGCTAATGAGATTGCATTCTGACATCTCTGAGTATTCAGTGGAAGATTCGGAATCTGGCCTTTGCCACTTTGTTTGCTTCATCTCCAAGTTCACTTCTCTGCCTGGAGAGCAGATTTTCATCATTCCTAAACCATAATAGAATACTACTTTAGCGGTCCGCAAGAATGGTCTTCCAAGAATGATTTGGGATTCCTTCTAATGGTTCGGGGTCTCCATATCAAGGACAGTGGAGACCACTTTGTATTCTGTATCCTTGATCAAGATGACTACATTCTTTACTTCTCCCTTAGGTCTCTTAGTGGATTTATCAGCAAATTGGAGCTAAGATACTGATTTTCTAAGAGGACCTAACTCCAATTTGTAATATAAGGCTAAGGGGAGAGGATTGATCGAAGAACCATTATCGAGTAGTGTACGCGTGAACGCATTGCCACCAATGCGACTCTCCACATAGTGAGCACCCAGATCCCTTTTCTTTCTTGATAAATGTTGATTTCTGACACATTTGGTAGTTGTAACGGTTAAGATATGAATCTCCACAAATTGACTTAGTTTCTTCGTACGAGTCCTGGTGGGAGTGCATTTCACTTTCAGGTACTTTTGAAGTGCTAGATTGTTGGCCACATATTGATCAAAGGGTACTTTGACTGTGATATTTTCCTGGCAGAATCGTTCCATTTCTGGGTCATCTTGAATGTTTTTCTTTGGTTTTCCTTTCTTAAGAGCATGGGAGAAAGGAATGGAAGCATTTGAGACAAGAGATAGAGAACCTGAGTCATAAATAAGAGCATCTTTATTAGAAATGGAGTTCTTATTACAATCATTGGTTTTCTGATAATAATCAAAATCATGTTGCTGAAAAGGTGACAAAGGTATTTTTGCAGCAACTAGAGGTGCAAGGTCCTCTGTAGACTCTGTAGATGCTTTCCCTTTCTTGTGTGTTGGGATCTTCACTGGCGTTGAATTCAGGTGTCCTTCTTCTTCGTTCTCGGAAGCATCCTTCGGTTGATCTTCTAAGTCTTCTTGATCCAATTCCCGTGCCCGGTCAGGTACGTCCTTGGTCCTTCTACTCCTAAGTGACATAACATTGATATTGTCAAACGAAAGGATCTCATGTTCAGATATGAGAAAATCTGAATAGTATACCTGGTCATTTTGTTGGGAAGATTGAGATTTGTTCAAGCTATAAGGGTTAGCTTGAACTTGGGCGAGAATGGTTGTAGTAGGGACTGTATGTTCATCTCTCCAACAGGACAAGCGATTAACATCAACTCATAGATCTTGTAGTTCATTTCAAAAGTTGCGAATTTCCTCGAGCATTTATCTCTGGATATCTACGGGTTCTTCTTGAAAGTGGGATGGTTGAGATGGTTGTTTTGAGGTGTGACTTTGTGGAGCTTGGTACGGTTGATGGTAGTGCTGAGGCTGGTTCTGGTGGTTGTATGGCTGTTGTTGCTGCTTCAGATGCTGGAATGATGCCGTATTCTGAGTGTGCTGTGGAGCTGGTGAGAACGCGACATTATAGAAAGTAGGCAGGCGTTGGTAAGGTTGACGATCCTCCATATTACCCTGTTGGGTATTGTCTTGAGTGTACCAGATGCCGTTCACTTCGAACGTCGGAGATGGGGCTTCTTCAATAATCTCGGCTGGTGAAGGTGACTGTTGGGAAGGTTGGGCATAGGATTGGTCCTAAATCCATGGTTGTTGTTGTCCTAATCCTGGCTGCTCTTGGTCGTGATGTATATAATAGATCGGGACCGTAGGTGCAGTGGGTATCCCTATTTTGGATACCTTCTCGGTCAGCTCCTCCATTCGCTTCGGAAACTGGGAGATCGTGTTGTCGATGTCGTTCATCCTCTTATGAATCTGATCCACAACTATTAATTTATCAGCGATGACGTTCATGTTCGAAATCAAATCCTCTGCTATTTCTGCAACCGTTTGCTTTCCCCCTTTAGATTGAAATGTATTCAGGGAATCGGTGTACGGCCTACTGGTAATCTGTGAGCGGCTTATCTCAGCCATTTGCTCTAGTACTTTCCAGATGATTTCAGCCCCTTGTAAAGTGTAGTTGCCACCGCAAGCAGCGCTCACCAACCCCTGAGTCTCGTAGCTGAGGCTCGAGTAGACTGACTGAACTAGGATGTTGTTATCCATATCATGGCATGGATATTTCTGTAGTAGATCTTTTAATCTATCCCAAGCATCACAGAGTGGTTCATTAGGCATCTGAGAGAACCTGGTGATGCGTGTCCTCATCTGGTTGGTTCGACTCAAAGGGTAGAATTTTTCAAGAATAGGCTTTTGAACCTATCATTGATGGTCACCGTCACTCCTAATTCTTTACCCAGTATTCTGCCTTCCCTTTCAAGCGAAAGGGAGTGCAGTGAGACGAATGTAGTCTTGGCTGACCTGCGGGTGCCTCAGATTAGAACATATCAGCTCTACGTAAAAATTCATATGGTTCTTCAGTTGCATTTCCATGGAACTGTGTTAATTGACTCAAAAAGTGTGGTTTTATTTCATAGTGGATTTCTGGCTGAGGAGGCTGTAAGTAATTTCTCACTCTGTACTGCCTAGGATTGTATGCTGCTTCCATTGGCGGTTCTCCCCCAACATTCAACTGCTTTAGTTGCTCCCTCAGTAAAAGCTGTTACTGCTCAGATGCAGCTAATCTCGCAAAAATCATCTGCATTGGATATTCATTGGGTTCATATTCATGGTCTTTCTTGGGAGGCATCTTCTTCTTCTTCAAATTCTTCTTCTCTTCACCTTCAGAATGTGAGAAATTGGAGCCAATAGACTGGAAAGAATCAGAATTAGTGTTATCGAGGTGAGAGTCTTCCTCGATGTGATAAGATGATAAAGAAAGAGTATGAGTTTAACCTCCTCCCAGGAAGATGAAAGAATCATAGGAGGAGGATTCACGGGAGAGGTGTCCCTGAACCCAAGGTAGTCCTGAGTAAGAGTGTCTCCGAACCTTTGAGAATGGAAAGTTTGTAGTGGTCAGAGAAGGGTTCACGAAGTCCGAATGAAAATTACCACAATCTTTCATTATCGATTTCAAAAGATTAACAAGAGGTTTACGATTCATGATCTAGGCACAAGTATGCAGTATTCGATGGTTATTCTATTTCTACGCACAAATCAAACACAATACAGATCCTTGTTTCACCAACTCACTCAGTGAAGGCCGTAAAGGTTCGTCCAGTTATCTTATCAATTTTTAATTGGTGATAATTCAATCTTGCAAACCATTTAAGCGAGCTGTTAGGTGCATGTATTTCCCTACCGTCTGGCCCGAATTCTTACGATTAGAGGCACCTACTTTCAACCAGTATGGGTATAAGTACGGACCGTAAAATGGCTACCCGTGTTACTTAAGGATGGAGTCTTACGCAGTGTCCTTTAAACAACCCACTATGCTAAGGAAATCCGGACCGTTTACCGGCTACCCATAGATCCTCACTAAGAAGTAGCTAATCATTTTTGGTAGAATCAGTAGTCAATATGAAAATCCTGGCTTGACTCTATCCTAGTGTGCGTCTCTCTCCTCGCTGCAAGATAAAAGCATACAATGTCGGGGTTGCTCTCCCGTAAGAATTCTTGATTTTATGGGTTATTTAATATCGACTATATTTTGCAGTCCCAATTTTAATTAGGTGATCACTGAAGAATTAAGTAAGCATAAATACACATCTACCGTCCAGGCCAAATTTCCTTTAAAATTATGTGACAAAACAAGGGGGAGAAATTCAGGAAAAGCAAATGGATGCGAAAAACCATGATGTATGCTAAGTTAGAAGACTTACAGTGAATCCTTGCAATCTCCATGTGGGATGCAATACAATAATTGAAAGATTATTCTAAATGAATGCAAGCGGATGAAAAACCGCACATAGCAGAAAGTTCTATTAGTGGGGAAGAGTTTAGTTGAATTTGGCTAAATTGAACGCTCTAATGTGCGTCTCAATTAAAATGAAGTGTGGCCCTAGGTCCTACGAGCACAATCAAAAATTTAAAAGCTTTAAGAGCCGTATGTGCATGTCTATCCTAAGCACCACTCAAGTCGGGCCCCACCCTCACCGGGGAGTGAAACAGGCCACGACACACCACAGAAAAAGTTCAAGATCTTTTTTACACACGTGAGAGTCCAACGGACACCGCTATAAATGAGCAATTAATTACAGAAAATAAAATTGCAGAAAATAAAATCCTAAACTCTACGCTCTCCCACGACTCGACTCGATCTTGAATTTATTGTAGCTTTTCAGAAGTCGGTGAAGATACTTCAGTTCTTGAAAAACCGCTCCACGTACGCCGGGTACCTCGTAATAAAAATAAGAGAGATGGTGTAAGAGAGCGTCTCAAAAATAAAAACAAGAAAATAATTGCTAAAAATAAAATAAAAATAAAAGCAAGGAAAAAATGGATTTTACAGTGAAAATTTGGGGGTCAGACTACCCGAATGCGAAACGCCGAACAAAAATTTTTAGGTAAAAAACTAAGTGGTTTGCCTCCCCGACAATGGCACCATCTGACGGATCGTAAAAAGCCCTGGTTAAAATGTCGTGATAGATTATCGTTCGCTTAAATTAAATATGTCTTTTCGTTTAGGCAGGCAATCAGAATCAATCAAGAAATAACCACACAAAATTTAGTCAATTTTAATCGATGCAATTTTATGTTTATTTTACTTGGGCAAGACCCAAGGTCGAACACAAGGAGGCAAATGAACAACCTAGAATTTTGTCTATCAAAGTTCATGCACGGTTTTCGAGGCGATCTTTTTTTGTAATTTTAATGCAATTATGGATGCAAAATGCATCTTTGGCCTAATTTAGGGCTAAAATGTAAAGATCAGTCAAACGATGTCTGAAAAATATGAAACTTGGCCAAAGTGATAATTACGATGAAATGAATGTACTATAATTTTTTTTAGAATTTTTGGAACGCAAGATGATTTTTTTTATGAATTTTTAAATGCAAACAAAGTGAATTTCAATATTTATTTATAATAAATATTAGACCTAATTATTTTCAAGGAATAAAATTATCTAAGATCTACCACTAGGTGATGGATCTTAGAAAATTCCTAAACCTCAAAAATATCAGATTTAATACCTATAAAAATCAAATATTGAAATATACAAAATGATTTTTACAGGTCAAATAATGCATGCAAATGCAATTATTTTTGGGCACAATGTAATAAACAACTAATTCTACAATCCATGAATTCTTGGCAATTTTTAGAGCAACGGTTAAATGGTTATGAATTTTAAAGCACAAGATGAGCAAAATATGCAATTTATCACACAATAATTAATTATAATTTTACCACAAATCATAAAAATGTCAGACATATGCCATAATGTAGAGAATTAGTTGTAGAACACAATGCCAATTTTTGATGAATAACATAGTGCAATATAGCAGTTCAAAATGATAAAAGAATACTTGGGTATTTCTGCAATAATAGTAAATAAAAAGAAATGTAAATATACAGAAGAGAGGACTAAAATGCAATTACCGCTAATCAGGGGGGTGTCTGCTGTAAAATCACCAGAGGGGCACGTGCGTCGCATGTGCCCTCTGGTCGACGGAACGGGTTGGCTAATCAGCAAACTCCGGGGGGTTTTTCTATAATTTTCACGCCCCCTCACGTGAGGTCCATGTGCACTTGGTTGGTTCGGGTGTAGGGTCAGTTGGAGGCTCCACGTGGCGAGTTCACGTCCTTCGGTGATGCCCGAGGCTCTAGGCTTGGACTCGAAGCTGACTTGAAATCCGGACCATCGATGTCGTCTGATCTGACGCTTGAGGATTGAGTGGTTTTGTATGGTCGAGATCGTGGCCGTTCTTGATCTAAAGGATGCACTAAGATGTTGTCTAGCCGACACACGGTCAGTGGGCGTCAGTGCAGTGGCTGATGCTACCGGCGATCGATGGAGCTTTGGCAATGTGACCGAGGATCGCTGGCGGTTGTCGATGACGATGTTGGAAGGTTGATGAAGACGACCGGAGAGCGGGGATGGTCGATGAAGCTCTGGGCCGTGGCTAGAGTTGGCGTTGAAGTCGGCGGGGATGGAAGCGGTGGTGTTAACGATGGTGATCGAGGGAGGTCGTCGGAGGCGATGATGACCATCGGGTAGTGATGAGTGGATGGAGATTCAGTAGGGGGGAAGGAGCGAAATAATCGAGGAAGATGTCGGGGGAAGATGGTGATGCGCAATAGCGGAGGGGATACCTGGAGGTGGGGTGCTCGACGACGTGGCCGGAGCAGAGCAGCAGCTCGACGGCAGTTGCTGCAACGAGGGATGCTTCCCTCGGATCTCGCCGATGGAGGAAGGGCACCGGGCTATCACTCCGATGAGGTGGGCCTCTTGTCGTTTGATCGACGGATGAGGGTCGTAGGAGGCAGCGATGGGGGTTTTATAGTAAAAGGAAGACCGACCGGAGATGGAAGGTTATTGCGATGGAGATTGGATGAGATTGGGCGAGATTCGATGGAGGTGGGATGGTGGCCGATCGCGAGATGGGTGGGATTTGATTGACGATCTAGGACGAGGATCTGATCGTGATTGCGGTGGCGGAATAAGTGGCAGAGGGCAGCGAGATACCTGGGGTTTGACGGTGCAACAGAGATCCCAAAGGGGAAATGCGATTGGAGGAAGATGGAGACTAGGGCCCATCTGATCGGCTGAGATCGGACGACCCTGGTAGCGCCACGTGGCAACCGGATGGGGGGGGGGGGTGGCGATGCACGTGTAGGGCACGCACGAGGAGGCACGTGCTCCCCACATTTATTATTATTATTTTATTTTTTGTTATAAAAACGGATAATAAAACCTTCAAACATGGCTGATATGTGGCGACTCCAGGAGCGGCCACGTGTCAGCCCCACAAAATTTGAAAAATAAATACAAAAAATAGAAAAAATATAGCAAACGACCTCGGATCGAAAAAGTTTCTTCACGAAAATTCTCGTCTCGACGAGATCTACAACTTTTGTGAAGACAACAAACCAAAATCAATCATTTGCACAAAATGATATTTTTGGGGTATCCTATGTACATAGAATACCTTGATTTCGGGTTTTATAATTTTTTTATTATTTTTAAACCAGATAAAGATCCGAAAAAATATGATCAAATCAAAGATAAATATTTACATATTAATCTATTTTTTTAGATTTTATTGAGTAAGAAAAAGAAGAAATAAAATAAAAGACGAAAATACAATTTTTGTACAGACAATTAGTGAAGACTCAGAGTCAATTAGTTTCTTTAATTTCAAGTTCAGTTTGGATTTAGATTTTTTATGCATTTTAATAAAACTTTTATCAAAGAAGACAAATGAAAAAGAAAAAAAATAAAATATGTCAATTATGTACATAAAATAATAGGTCAAAAACCGCTAAAATACAAAATGTACAAAAGAGGTCCAAAACCCAACTTTCATATATGAGCTCCGATTATTTAAACTTGGTCTTGTTTTGAAGGTAATTTAATGTACATTTTTTCAAAGGTGAGTAGGATAAAATGGACACTGGATGAGAAAGATATGAAGGTTTTAGTCCGGAAATCCTAGAATAGGGTTTGAGTTTTTGGTCCACTTATTTGGGTTAGTAATTTATTTGTATTTTATTTTTGTTCTTGTCAGTGATATGTACACAGTGGAGGTGGTTCGAGTCATTCAGAGTTAGCATGAATTAGTTAAAAATTAGGGAAGTTAGGTTATTTACAGATAAATTTTGGCTGGGATTTTTTGGCTTCTTATTATGTGCAAAAATAAGTAATAAAATGCAATTCTTATCATAACACATGAATGCTAATTATGCAGAATAAGTGAAGAAATGCCAATGATTTTGAGAGATTTGAGCTTAATTAATCAGTTTTAGAGTTATGAATCTGAGATTCATCACTCATGGATGTGGCATCTGACATATGGAGCTCTTGCATCTAGCCTCTTGCCTGACAATCGGTTCTGAATGGCGAAGCAAGTGGCACGAGTGAGTGCATGGATCTTTGCATTGTGGTTCCTTCTCTTCATGCGGATGGTGGTCTTCTCTCTCAAATTCTTCTGGAAGAGATGGATGTGCTCTAATGCCTCCTGTAGAGTCAACATCGATCATCTGCTGGTTGAACTCTAACTGATGTCTCTTTTTTGGATTTTCTATTTTATTCCCCTTCGCTAAGCAGAGTGCTTGAGGGAAGGGGATATCTGGACCCTCTCCAGAAAGAGGGTCAGGAATATGTTCCTATGTATGTGAAGGGATAGAATCCATACAATCATCAGTATTCAACACATATGGTTGTCGCTCAGAGGAGGCACCACCGTCTGGCATCCTACCGCTCCTAAGTCCAAAAAATCAACATCAAATATGTATGAAGAAATATCACCCAAGGAATTACTCGGAGTAGTGGTCTCTATGAACTGTACCTACTCAGACTTCCTCTTAAGGTTGTTCAGCTTTGGTTCGATCTGAGCTGGTATGGCGGATTTACCCTTGATGATTTCCCTCATCTCCTACCGGAACTCGTCCATCTCTCATTGGAAGGATGCATGCTAATCTGAAAGGAGGCGAACGAGGTCGTCAAGGGATGGGTTCTCATAGACGGGTCCATGAGAACCGAACAGGTTGCCTCACTGGAAATGAGGCTGCTGGTAGTGAGGGGGAGGCTGATAGAATTGTTGAGGCTATTGTTGCCTCCACTGTTGTCCTTGATTGTAGGGATGAGGACCCTGCTAGTACTGCTGGGATGGCTGGGAGTGATGGGGCTACTGCTGGCTGCTCTGAATGCCCTGAGCTGGAGGATACTGTTGGGACGAGGTGCCTCTGGTAGACCATCTGAATCCGAGATGATCACGACAGATCCCGGGCTGCTATTGGTATCGATCATACCGATTCCCGTTGACTTCCATCAACAACTCCTACTCGTAAGGTGAAGGGAAAAGAACTACCAGGGGCTGATCCGGCTGATACACCACCATATGAGTGTCCTGTGAAGGTGGTGGCTGGGAGTAGTGCTGCTGTGGTTGGACTAGCTCTGCCTGAATGTGATGTATCTGGTAGGGGGCAAAAGGCTGGGTGGAGCTGCTGCTGTTGGGATCGACCCGTGACCCGAGACGTGGTTGTGGAGCCATGTGTGTCTCCTGTAGACACATGATCTAAGTCTTCAAGTCACTAAGCATCTGTGCTAACTAGTCAATCTGCGTGAGGCCCTGGAACTGCTTCTTCTTGATGATCCCGATGCAGTCCAGCTTCTCACTGATGATCCCAATGTCAACGGCTGATGATTCGTCATGTGGTGCTGCTGCTGACGAAGTAGATGGACCTGCATCAACCCGTACTATCCTCTAATAGGATAAGGCCTTTGGGAGGGGCTTCCCGTGAGTGTAAACCCTAGTCTGGGACATCACCGTGTAGTTTTCTACCATCTCCTCGTAGATGGACCAGACTTGGTCCTCATCCTTGGCAAAATAGGACAATCAACATGTGGCATTAACTAGTCCCTGCAGCTCCGGTGTCTGTCCGCAAAAGAATCTCTGAACTAAGTTGGGCTTTGATATCTCATGATGTGGACACCGATCGATGAGCTCTTTGAAACGATCCCAAGCCTCGTGCAACTGTTCGTTCGGGATCATAGTGAAGTTGTTGATCATAGCTCTAGCTACATTGGTCTGCCTGAGTGGATAGTACTTATTAAAGTACTCGATCCAGAGCTGCTCCCAAGTGGTGACATACCTCCCCAAAAGCTTCAGCCAATAGGCCGCTTTGTCAACTAATGAGAACGAGAAGGCGATCATCTTAATCGTATCCTCGTCCATGAATCTATCATGGACAATACTGTAAATCATCTCGAACTCTTGGAGATTGAGGTGCGGCTCCTCGGTGGCAAGCCCATTGAAATTGGGCAGAAGCTGAATGGTCTGGGGGCGAAGCTCAAAATCGCCCAGGATCTCCGAGAGCTGAATCCAACGGTGGGTGAGAGTCACACCAGGGTTGTGCAACTGCCTCATCGTGCATGGTAGCGTCGGCTCTGGCTGATCATATGGTCATCAGTATCCTCCTCTAGCTGCAGGTATCTCTCCACCAGCTGGTCTCTACGGCTCTCCTCTGCCGTCTCTCATCTCCGTCAGCTCTCGTTGTACCTCTACCATGAATGCTCCCTGGTATCTGATCTGTCGCTGCATGGTCTCCAGGGAGGCTAGAAGTGTGTTGTTGATGACGCCCTGATCAGGTACATACGTCGACCCCTAGCACTGCCCATCGATGCGTTCCTCACCACTGGCCATCTCTTAGGTCTTTGCAAAGGCAAAAGACCCCAACATAGGTGCCGTCAAATTTACATAAATCTGTGTTGAACTGGGAGAAGAAGGGTGGTCGAGGGGGAACAAGGTGGTAGCGAACTCAGGTTCAGAGAGCTGGTTGGGGATCTCTGAAACTTCCCTAGATGAATGGAAAGGAGTGATCGAGAGCGATGCTGTCAACGACAGCCTAAGGGACCTCCTTTCTATTATCGTGATGTAGGGATTTATGACGATGTGATCTCGAATACAAACAGGATCAGAAATCAAACCCCCAATTCACCTACTCAACACTGGAGCTGATGACTGTGAAAGATCGATCGTTAATCTTGTCTTTTTTCATTTAGGTAAAAAATCAAGATATTAGAGCGATTAAGCGAGCTGTTGGGAACCCGATGCTCCCAGAAGACTGGCCCAATCCCACAATTAGTTTTTCGCAGTCAGTATGGGTGCTGATCGTTTACCAGCTACCTGATCTGCCCAATCTGCTAAGGAAGTCCTAGACCGATTACCGGCTACCCGGTGAAATCCTCACTAGAGAAAAACCAACCACAAGACCAGTAGTCTGAAAGAATTTCATGTATGGCTCTACCTAGTGTGCGGGTCACTCTCTCGCCATAGATAAATCAACCAATGAGGGGGTGACTCTCCCCAAAACAAATATTTTTAGATGAGGTGTATTTTAGGGTCCAGTTTACATCAACAATCCTAATTTTATTTGTTTTCACCTTTTTATGTATTTTTCTGATAAAAAAATACCTAATGATTTTTTCAATTTCCTAGGTTATTTTGAGTCCAATAAAATAGGGAGAGTGATGAATTCACATTTCATCATCTTTATTCTATCATTTTGGTCTCAAAAACCCTGGCAAATGCATGTAAATACCCTTAATTCATATATTTTAGCATCTATGCATGTGTGTATAAATAGTGTATAAAATATAATTTTTAAAGCCAAAATTATAGAATAAAGAAAAGAAAAGAAAAAGAATAAAATATTGTAAGTATTTTATGACCCTAAACCTCGAGACCTAGGCATCTCGATGAATAGGTCGACAAGGAATAAAGTAGGGGGAGATAAGGGCCACAATACCAATAAAATTCCCTTTTATTTTATACATTCTTTATTCATTTTGGGACCTATTTTTGGTTCCACTTTTTATACTTCAAATAAAGAAACTTTGTACATGGAAATTGTAGATAATTAGACAAATAAAAATACAAAATTGATTTCACTCAAAAATAATGTACAGATAAAAAGATATGATCTGAATAAGATTCCACGATTCCCAACTTCCCAGACCTGTATCTCTCAAATAAAAGTTCAAAACACATCAAAATCACCTTTAATTGTGTATAATTTTAAATAATCTATTTAATGAAGGTGGTCTCGCATTTTGCGGAGCTATGGTTTGAAAGTAGAGTTTTGGAACCCTATTGTATACTTGTACATATTAAATATTTAATATATTTATTATTCATTATTTTCCTAATTTTATATTTTTATAATTTTATAAATATTATTTATAATATATATTTACATTAAAATTAGAATAAAAACCTAAAGAAAATTTAAAAATAAAATACATGAATATAATACATAGGTTCAATACCAATACATATACCTATAGAATTACTACTTATATTTTATTAAGTGTACAAAATACATCAGAAAAATCAAATAAAACTATATTTAAGTGTATAAAAATATTTTATAAATGTATAAAATAATAAACAAAATAAATAAAATTAAATATATAAAATAAAAATAAAATATTAACATATATAAAAGAATATACCAATATAGGACATAAAAGGTAACTTATAATTATGTACCTCATAAAAATAAATAAAAATCACCATAAAATTCTTTATAAAATAAGGAACATTTTTTTTATAACCTAAAATAAATAAAATCATTAACTATTTTATTTTGAATTTACGAATAATTTTTTCTTGGAATTTCCTGGTTGCTCCACGTGGACCAACCAGGCGCGGTCGTGTGTTGACCTCAGTCAACTCCCTAATCGAGGCCTGCCAAGTTCTGACACCTGATTGTTTGCCTAACTTCAAGGATTTTTGGAGCTCGATCCCTTCTCCCTCAGGCCTCGCTTCCTTCTTGGAACTCCTTCCTTGATCATCACTGATCCACGCCGAGCACTCAAATCTCATCATATCTCCATCATTCGCGCGTGGACCTCGCTTGAAGGAGACGCCATCACCAGGTATATATCAGACCTGCCACCTTCGAGCTCAAGTTTGAATCGCTTTGGATCTATTTTCTCCCCACCTAACGCGCTCTAGAGCGAGAGGAAGGTGACAGCTTCCATCTCCAGCCTTTAGGCGGGTCGAGGAAGGGCTTAGGCGGTCTCCACCACCTCCACCGACCACCGACGTCGAGGTTTCCATCTCTGGCTTCCGGCCATCGAGGTACCCTATCTCCCTTCTTCCTTTTCCTCTTTTCTTAGTCCATGTAGTTGTAGGAATAGTTTAGTCCACTTAGATTCCCTCGCCGATCCATATCTCGCCGTCCATCGATCCATCGCCGGAGCGCACCTCCGGCCGAATCTCCTCCGCTTCCCATAGCCCATCTCTGACTTCCATTTCACCCCCGCAGGGTCCAGGCAGTTTGCCCTGGACCCTCTCACCCCTTTTTTTAGGTCAAGCGCACGTAACGACACTTGGAGACCCCTCTTCGTACTTCACCGGAGGTACCTGGAGCTCAAAGCTCCTCCGCCTTAGCGTCAGCACTACAGAGCTTCTCCGACGACGTCAAGCCCTCCAGCACATAGAGTGACCCACCGGGAGCACGTACGACCCATTTTGGAGCTTCTAGAGTCTCGGAGGAGGAAGATCGAGGTCGGGGAAATTCGCCACGCCGGCGCTTCTTCCTAGTTTTTGCGGACCCTTCCTCCGCCGTCCGATCAAGGTCCGCTCCAGATTGCACGACAGCCATCTGATCTTCGCATGCCACCACCATTCGATCAAGACCGGAGGATCTAATCGCAGCCGTCACCCACGAACTGTCATCGGCCATCCCCGAAGCGCCACATGGATAAGTGAAGGACTTCTGCCGTTGGATCGCCAGGCGTTGGGTATTTTGCAACATCACTCTCGCTCATTTTTGTATTTAATTATTAGAACTTAAATATTAATCTGTAGTTTAAATAATTTGTAATATTTGTATTTAGACCCATAGACTTTTGGTATTTGCATTTAGGTCCAGTCCACGTCACCTCACATGACTCACACACATGGGGTGGTGGGTATTTTCCATCAGACCTCCCTGTGGTTTGTCATATTTCATTTCAGTCCAGGAACTTTTTAATTATGTTTATTAATTTTGGAAAAATTGTAGTTAAGCCCATAGGTTTTTTCTAATTACATTTAGGTCCTCCCCAAGTGCGTGCCTACCACGTGCAGGTGCGGGATATTTGCACGAGTGCCCCTACGGGTTTTGGAATTTGTATTTGGTCCTGAAACTTTGTTTATTAGTTATATATTTTGTGGAAAATTACACTTTGGCCCCCGTGTTTCTAGATATTTACATCTATACCCCTAATAGTAGTGTATTTTCTATTTGTTATCTCTATTTATTTCGTGCATCTAAAAAATCCCAAAAATCACCAAAAAATTATCACAAGTTCCTGTTGCATTGTAGTTTCACACCATATTTTTAGTTTGCATTTTTGTTGCATTTTAATATTTAGAAAAAATATAAAAAACAAGCATTTTCTCTACTGTCTGCATTGTAAAATCCATAAAAATTATAAAAACTTCTCGAAAAATTCCCCCAAAAAATATATTTTGTGTATTTTAGTGTGTTTTAACTTTTGTCCAAAAATCATTAAAAGTTTCAAAAAAACCCATAAAAATTATAAATCCCCAAAAATCTTCATAAAAATGTTAAAAATTCTAGAAAAATCCAAAAAATATAATCTTTGTCTCAGAATTTTCCTTATTTTATTATCTTTTATTAAAAATTAATTTAGAGAATTTTTTTTACTGTTTGATATTTTATTTCTCCATTTTAGTTTCAGCTTTTTATTTTATTCCTTATTCTCAGTATTTTTGAATTCATTTATACAAAAAAATTAGGAAAATATAGAAAAATCACAAAAACATTAGAAAAATAAAAAAGCCAAAAATATGATACTTCCTGATTTTTGAGTATCTTTACCTATTTTAATAAATACTTCTTCCTCTCTTTTCTTATATTGTTTAAGTACTTTATTTTATCTTTTAAAGAAAAAAATATAAAATTAAAAACCCACCAAAAATAGCACTTATAGGCATTTGGTCACTTTCACATTTTTCTAGCATTACTGCCTTGTTCTATCCTTTTTGCTCCTTGTGTTCGACACTCTACACATACTTGCATCTATATACACTTTTTGTCGAGTTATAATAAATTTTAACCCCACATATTGCTTTTCATTGTTTGATTTAATTATCGTGGGTTAATTATTCATTAGATTGGGATTTATCGAGGGTCGCCACAACGACTTTGTCCCTGCCTTGTGTGAGGCATTTTAGACCCTCGTGATTCTCCCTTCATCAGAGAGGAAGTCGAAAAAGCCGATGCGTGATCAAACACTATGATGCATGCAGAGATAGAAATGCATACTTGACTCCATTATTTTACATGTAGGGTGATCTGCGCATAAATTAAAAGATAGAAAATAAACTAACTAAATGATGCAAAGAAGAAATCAGCCTTAGATGAGCAACTTCCATTGATCGTGAAGAATATATAGCTAACTAATAAGAGAGAGAGAGGCCTGAGTCCGGTCTCAGATGTCGATCAGTGTTCGCCACAATAGATCCTGCCAGCACTATATACGACCTCTAGCGGCACGTGGCCTTTTAATCGATTAAGTTAAATTTTTCTTATTAATTATTAGCTAGGTCCAATTACGTTGTAGAGGAACAAAATGAGCAATAAGTGTGGGGCCTTCGCTATTTACGTCACAATCAACAAAAGTCCTAAATCTAGGGGCTAAATCCTTGTGAATCAAAAGAAAATAAATGCGATCAAAGCAAAAACTGCAAAAAATCTAGTGAGGTCTCCCGAGCACACCAGAGCTAGAAAAAACACACCTCGATAAGTCTAAGTGTCCAAGAGTGTCCAAGTCCAAAAGTTATTACAATAATAATAAGTCCACAGGAAAATAAAACTAATCTATCTACTATAACTATTTTCTCATGCTCTCCTGCTCCTCCTCAGATACTGGTACTCCAACAGAAAGCTGAAGCATCCTTAGGTGGTTCCTCACACAAAAAGCAAAGAAGAAATGCATCAGAAAATAGTTATATCAAATAGAGACAAAGAAATAAGAAAAGAGAACTAAAGAGAAAATGACTACTAAGCTGTGCTCCCCAGCAACGGCATCATTATGATGAGCGACCTATCGACTAGGGTTAAGTAATAACAAGGTCATTGCGACCCCAATTAATAAGTAGGGCTCAATCAAGAAGAAATTAACCACTCAGAAAGATTAAAACAATCAAGCACAAATGTAAGCGGTTTCGCTATTTATTTTACCTGATATAACAACCCGGGTCAAATACAAGGAGCACAAGAAAACCTATGAAGTAGTTAGGTCTCATAAATAAACAACATATTTTTTAGCGATTTTTATTTTTTCTTGCGAATTTCTTATTTCTAATAAAGGAACAAAATAACCAAATAAGGAAAACAAGGCAACAAACAAGTATTTTTAGACTTTTTAGGGTTAAAAATGCTTAGAAAATCAAGCAAAAAATATTTTTGGATTTTTAATTTTAAAGCGTTTTGGTAATTTTCTGGGGTTTGCAAATGTTTTTGTAATTTTATAAAAATCAAACATTGACTAAAAATTCAAACAGTGCACAACCATGATTAAATTGCAAGT
Source organism: Ottelia alismoides (assembly GCA_037367405.1). Taxonomy (NCBI): domain Eukaryota; kingdom Viridiplantae; phylum Streptophyta; class Magnoliopsida; order Alismatales; family Hydrocharitaceae; genus Ottelia; species Ottelia alismoides. Next base: position 35,265 of record JAZKJV010009537.1, read on the forward strand.
TAAAAATACTTAAAATGACCTAAAATCATGGATAGCAATTTTATAAGGAATGCATGTAAAATCCTATAAACAGAAACTGAAATGAGAATTTTCTGATTTTTCTTTTATTTTATACAATTTTTATAAGATTTTAGATGTTTTGCTCTTTTTAGGCTTTTTATAAGGAATTTTCAAACAAAATTACTACAGTAGATGAAACACACAAAAACACACTGATAGTAATTTTTTTTGGAATTTTTGAGACACTTTTTGAATTTTTATGGCCTTTTAAAACTAGATAGGACACTTTTTATAGGTTTTTGATTTTCAAAAATAATAAATGCAAACAAATTAAGCCACAAAAATCATACTAAATACTACACACTTACAAGAGTTAGAGGTAATTTTTAGATAATTGTTAGGATTAATTTTCTAATTATTAAGTCCAAAATGAAAAGATGTAATTAGATACAGTTTACAAGGACCTATATGTAATTAAAATGAAGTTCTGGACCTAACAATAACATAAGTGAAAAGTGCAGGGTCGAAATTGCAAAAAAGTCCGAACAATCACGTGCGTAAAACGTGAACCAGCCTCACATGGGTATAAATGCAAATATAAAAAACATGCCATTCATTCATAACATCTAAAAAGGTGCAGGGAAAACATTGCAAATAACCCAAAAGTCACATGGGACTGCATGTGCTACAAGCTGACATGGACTAAAATGCAAATATAAGAGCTACGAGGTCCAAAATGTAAAATATCACAACTATAATTTTTATTTACAGGACAAGGCTAAATAGCGAGACATGCAAGGATAAGATGAAAATATACCCCTTGGGGCACGTGCGTAGCGTGTGGGACCACTGGCGGTGCTGATGACCTCTGCCAAGATGATCTGACGGATCTGATATGTCGGCTACGTGTGTGTCAGATGCTCCAGCAGGTTTGATCTAACGACCCTAAAAGCTGCTCTGTGTCAGGCGGTTGTGATGGAATCTGGAAGATAAGGGCCTCATCCGACGGTAGAGGAGGATGCTGGAAGAACACCCACATGCGACCTTCGATTGAGTGATGAAGGGAATCCGTCGACTCGATGAAAGACCTGAACGGTTCGATAAGCTCGGGGAAGCTCTGCACGTCAGGTGGGCTGCTCCAATGGGAAGAAGAACGACCAGATGGCCGTGGCGGTGGTCGCTCACTTGGAGATGCTCCGCCTGAGAAGCAGGGGCTCCAGAATGCTTCCAGACGTGCTTGCAGACCTGTAAGAGGAAGAGAGGGCTGGAGGCTATGCTCCAATCCTGGTTATTTCTTCAAAGGACAAGGGAGGCAGCGGTGGATGGTGATCAACCTCCAATGAAGGCGTAAGAAGGAGGTTTGGGCCGATTTGTGACCCGATGGTTGAGTCTTAGGGCGCTTGGATTGCGTGAGAATGTGAGGAGTGAGATGTAGCGTAAATAGGAGTGGGTAGATGTAGGGAACGGGGCTCCGACTAGTTGGTCGGATCAAGTGAATGTGCGGTGGCGCAAAATGGGAAGAATGAATCGAACAATGAAATATAGTGGATATAAGCGATACCTGAAGGTACTGAGGAGCTTAACAGGGTCAGGTGATGGTGGGAGATCGGGTCTTGGCCTCAACCAAGCTGCGGCTGGCCAGGAGGCTTCACGTGGCGGAGCTCCGGCCACGTCATGAACTACGAGTCACCAGGTGCCTTCCAACGATCCTGAAGGGCTCCTCCACTGGCTGTCACTTCAATAAAGGTGTCTTGGAGGGAATGGGGGCATGAGGGATGAGCTACGCTTCAGTGGGGGTGGAAGAGAGCTTTTATAGACAACTCTAGGAGCCTGGAAAGATAGAGCATGAGCACGTAACCCTAGGAAGATCCGTGCCTTCCTAGGGATCCACGAGGATCACGAATCCTAGGAAGAGGCTCGGGTGAGAAATCGGGGCACGAGGCGGTTGGAGTCAGGTGAGGAAATGGGGAGAAGAAGGTCCCGCAAGAAGGATTCTTGTCTGACCCATCTGGAAGGAGGCGTTGACAGGAGTCAACAAATCCTCTTGGACCAATCGGAAAAAAGGAATATACAAAATAATTACAAATTCAATAAAGAATAGCAAATGAGTTAAAAATAAAAAATGTTTAAAATGAAACATGTTTATTATTTTTCAAAGTATTTTTCTGTTATTTTTAGTTATTTTTTTGAAAAATAAATTAATGTATATACAATATATAGTATTATATACAAGTATAATAAACCTATGTATTATATACAAATATTTTTATTATTTTATTTTTACACAAATACCCTTATTTTTTATTTTATTTATATACAACATAATTTTAAAAGTGTAATATATATTTTTTATTTTTTACAGAAAAGGGTATATAATAAATAATGGATGTAATATATATAAGTGTGTTTTGTACAAGGAATGAAAACATTGTTTATTTAATTTTCTAGATTTTTATTATATTTTATATTATTTCTAGAAATATGTACAAGGGTGTAGAAAGAATAAGTTTATTTTATTTTGTCAAAAATAAATATATAAATAATATGTATGGGTAATATATACTCTATACAGTGAGCCCTGTCTCTCTCTACTTATTTTATTTTTGCGATCAGGTTAAGGATTAACCTTCTCTTGGGGTTTGTGTCACTCTGTATTTATTCTAAATGCATCCTTGTTTTTCTGTTCCTTTATTCTTTTATTTTTGCCAAAAATGCATGCTAAATATGCAATATTAAGACATGCATGCAAGTTGCTAAGTTATTGTATTTACATGTATTCACATGATGTTTTGCCAAGAAAAAGAGCTAAAATAAAAGAATAAAGTGTGAGAATTAGGGATTCATCATGCACTGGCCACTCGAAGTGACTGAGTATGTTTCCATTCACGTGCGTCTCTTGCTAGAGGATTATATCCCTCTCCACCTCATCAATAAAGAGCTACGTGCAAGGAGTTTGTCATAGTTGGGTCACTATCTATAAGAATTATGCATGTGTATGAATTATTCTACAAGGAGCAATCAAGATTACATGTGAACATAGATTTTTGGACTTAGAGAATTAAGTCACTCGACATGAAAAGTCTCAACTCTAGTTCCTATAAGGTTCTTTTGAAATTAAGTAGATTAAGGTCAAATCAAGTTCATCTCTGGTTTCTATTCATAACTCGATTCAGAACCCATTAACTTTCCACTTTGCATATGCAACATGCACAAATGAAATGCAAATGTTATGAAATGCTTATGAGTGAAGTGCAAGATGATTTTTTAAATGGAAGAATGACATGCAAGAGTAAATAAGAAGCCCTTTTTTAAAGTTTGTTTTGTTTTTTTGTTTTTTAGTTTGGTAAACATCCTATTTTACAATAGTTTTACAAAAGTATTATTATTTATAAGAATTTTACAAAAAGAATTGTACACATTATACAAATTTTACAGCTTGTATACAATATACATATTATACAAGTATGCATGTATTTTATATTTTTTTACCAAATTTACCCATCCCGTAATTATTGCTTAATATATACAAAAGACACGTGAAAGTACGAGCTATGGGTAAGATATATATGTAATATACACCCCCTATATTTAGCGGATGCTATGTTATCAGAGCACAAGAATGGAGGAAAATACATAGCTCGCGCTAAGTGTAGGAGAGTGAAAAGAATGAAATTTATAGAAGTTGACCGCCCCTATACTTAGGCTTTGGTCAGCCTAAGTGTAGAAGAACAACAAAAATGGGGCGATCGAGGTCAAGAGGAGAAATAGATGAATATATAAATAGTACGGGCATCAATCCCCCGATACTTAGGCTCTGGTCAACCTAAATATAGGACAGGAGTGGGTATGAGAACCAATGGGATTGGAGAGCATATAAGGATAAAATGAAAAAGAATAGAAGGAGTGACTCGGGTCACTCTCCCCCCTATACTTAGGATTTGGTCATCCTAAGTATAGCCACAAAATGAAGACGACATGGAGCTGAGGCGAGTGATACAAATCATGGGGGAGGGAGGGAAAGAAGAAGAAGACTATACAAGATGGAGGAAGAATGTACAAGGATCAAGAAGGTTTGTGACAAACCTTCTTGCATGAATGAAAAGGTAGGGACTATACATGTGTGTCACTATCGGAATCATCCTCAGTTGAATAATAGTGAAGTGAAGGGATCGTCCAACAAGGGTCAACACACGACTGCTTGCTCAGATAAGGCTTAAGGACAATCGAACTAAGCTCACTCATATAAATCACCTCATCCGGACCCGATGAGGAATCCTCAAAAAATTCCTTCCTTGGTATGTCGAAGGGAACTTTTGTAGTCGATTTTCTAGAACCTGAAGCATTGAGAGGGAGAGGAGAGTGACATACCTTAAGAGATTTGGGGGAACACTTCAAGGAATAAATTCTTGACTTTCTTTCACTAGATAATCAACTAGCAGATGGAGTAATCACGTTTTTGGGCAGGGTCAAATTGGTCCTGGCTGTCTCCTTTGTTTGAAGGGTTGGGTTGTGGTGCGGTGCTGACCATGGGTTCCTCATCAGATGAATCACCATATAGATTGTAATACTTCTGTAGGGTTAGCACATGTTTCAGGTAGTTGATAATGATTTTAGTTGGCTTGGCATTAGTAGTTTCATGTGTCGGATCATCAAAATGGTCAGGACAATCAGAAAAAGTTTTGTCCGACTCAATGATAGCTTCAGGTTGTGAGTCCTTTATCGAAGCTATCACAATGGTGGTGATGCACTCAATAGAGGTCGTGGACGCATGGGGAGTCTCTAAACCAATGGTTGACTCGACAGTCGGTATCTAAGGTGTCGTAAAGAGATTGGACTTGTTTGTCTCTCGATGGACGCGACTGTTAGTGACTATGTTGGTTGCCTTGGATTGGGGCGTGTCCTCAAAGATCATATGCGATCGATGTATAACCAATGCAGGGAAATCGATCTCCTGAGTCCCGCAATCTATTGTTGCCTTAGCCATGGTTAAGAACAACTTTCCAAAAATAATCAGTGTCTAGGTGAACTCTCTTAAGTACTCAATATCAATGATCATGAAGTCCACTCTGAGTGGAGCTCCTTGGAAATCTACGATGACTGAAATGATTCCTCTCAAACGTTTAATGGATCAGTCAACCAGCTGCACGATCTCTTTCGATTCCTAAGTGGTTCGAGTTTGAGGTTTCCAAACACGAAGGTCGGGAGGATATTTATCGATGAATGATCATCGATTATTGCATGGGTGAAAATGGCATCTTTGATTCCACATTCAACGTGGGGCAACTGCTTTACTCTGCGACTCTTGGTCTTTCTCCCCATCACCAAGGAGGTAGTCGTAGGCACTAGTTGTTTGTTTGTCCTTATTCTCTTATTACCCGGCCTATTTGGCATTAATTTACTCTTCACAAATCTTTTGAGGTTGGGGAAGTGATCTATGGGTTTTATTAAGGGAATATTAAGAATTAATTCCTCAGTATGTGCTTTCCTTAGGGTATGATCCATTCTTTTAAGTTATTTTCATTTTTTATTTTTATGAGATTTTCTGATTTTTTTAATTTTTTTGGTTCTTTTTTGAGATTTTCATTTTTTGATGTTTTTGATATGTGAAAGGGGAGCGAGAGAATGTGCAGACTCTAGATTGGAGGGCAAGGGGTTAGTATAAGAGGGAGGTAAAGTTGACTCCAGCTGTATAGAGTGTGTGGGTTCCCTAGTGTTCTCTTGGTTTTCAACATTAAATCCAATCATTTCATTTTCCACTTTCATACCCAGGCCATCAGCATATGAATTCAATAAGTCGATGGTGTCCTTAATTGATTCATGTCTCTTGACAAGTCTGGAAATGTCGTCCTCCAAAATGTTTCATGATAATTCATGGGCGACTTCTACTCAATTAGAGGACACTGCTGAGAACTTGAAGTCTCATACTCAACATACTTTGACTCTAACATGTAGTGTTGGGCCGTGTAGAGACCATCTGTGTGGAAGATATTGGTCGAAGCCTCATATAATGGATTCAATATACATGGGGTTTGTAGATCAAGGTCCTGAGTCCAATCCCCTGTATATGTAGGCTCCCCGAATGGATAGTCAATGCAAGCTTGATCGCTAAAGTCAATCAAGTCCAAAAAATTATATGGTGTGGTCCTATCCATTTGGTGTGTCCTACTGACCAAGTTGTAACCTAAGGTCAAGTCAGGATGTGGATGTGTCAATTTTTGACCTGTCCCAACAGTCATATGAGAACAAAGTGTGATGCGTGGGGGTAGGTAACTCTGCCAATCATCTAACTCATAAGTCGCTTGCTCTTCACATGGTTCTTGGATTCCAACAAGCATCCGGCAATATGGTAAATCAACTCAGTATGGAAGTAGATCTGGGGTGTGTGAATGTGGGGTGGGTGAGAAGTGCGGAGAAGCGGGGAAGTCAGTCGAAGTTTTGACTTCATAAATAGAGTGAGGTGGAGAGAAGAAGGGACGTTGAGGAGAAATCATCTCGAAGAGAGGATTCCGCTAGAAGGAATAAGATGAGTCTAGGAAGTCGATCGGAGGTCCAACTTCATATTTGGAATAGGGTGGGGGATCCATCTCAAAGAGAGGGTTTGAGGATGAGAAAGATGGTCAGTACGTAAATTGATGAGCTGACATCTTCAAGGAAGAATAAAAGCAGATTGGGATGAAAATGTGAAATTACATAGAGGAATAACACACACAGATAAATACAAAGACAAACACAATAGCAAACCCTAGTTTCATCAACTTAACACAACGATGGTCGCAAAGGTTTGACCGCTATATTTTCGGTTTTAGTTAAGCGATAAAAAAATATTTTTATACAGGCACACAAGGTGACTCTCTAACACCCAACGTATGCTCCCACTATATCCCAATCAAAAGATGATCTGCTCGGGCTGACGGGTTCAATATAACTCCTCTAAGGATAGTAGTGAGAAGATATAAACCTAAAAGCCTCTCTAAGGTGATAGGAAAGCCCTTGCATCTCCCAAATCCGCAAGAGTCAGAAATGGAGACTTAGGGGGCAAGTACAAGGATTTGGGCTCTAATCTTAGTGTGTACATCCTCACCCACTCTATCTAGAGGTAGTACCTGCATATAATAATGGGGTTGCTCTCCCAAAAACAAAGGTCAATTTTAGTCAATTTTTTGGTCCAACTAAATTAGCAGTCCCGATTTTAGAGATTAGTTATCACTATAGTTAATCCACATAATTAGCATGTCTACCTTCAGGTCTCAATTCCTTTATCCTAAGTTTAAAAAACTGGGAGTGGGAATCGGAAAAAGCTGATAGAATCAAAAAACGATGATGAATGTTGAGTAAGAAAACTTACATTGCTCTAGCTCTCTACAATGCAAGATGCACAATTGAATTGAAAATTTTTTACTCTATATGAATACAAGTTCGAAAACTGTACATAGCAGAAAGTTCTATTAGCGAGGAAGAATTGCTTTTAGTTTGACTAAGTAGAGCGATATAAAGTGCATATTATTAAGCAGAAATGTGTAATCCTAGATTAAACGAGCACAAGCAATGGATATTTGACCTAAATAAATGCTCTAAGATCCACATGTGCAGGTCTAACCTACGAGCCACTCAAGTCGAGCCCCACCCCGACTGAAGAGTGAAACATGTCTCAATACACCACAAAAATAATGTCCAATGTCCAGTTACGATCGCAAGATCCCAAACAAAATCCGCTATAAAAGTGAAATCACCTAATTATTATAAATTAATTACAAATAAAATAAGTGTAGAAAATAAAATCCTAGACTCTACACTCTCTTATGAATAAACTCGATCTTAATTTTTATGTGTTCTTTCAGTTGGCTTAATTCCCAAAAAAACCATCTCCAATGCTCCTGAGATTCTCAACCACCTAAGTAGTCGCTCCGTCGTGTCGGGTGTGTCGTATAAAAAATAAGATGGTGGTCAGAGAGATACACAATAATAAAATAAATGAAACCAAATAAATAAAAATATTGTAGGAAAACAAACAAAGTGATAATTACAAGAAAAATCGTGGATCAGACTACTCGGGGGTGGAAAACCTAAGAACTAAATTTTCTAAAAATCAACCTAAGATGTGCCTCCCCGACAATGACACCATTTGAAATGTTGCTAAATACCATAATAAATTTGTCATTTTTATCATAGTTTTCGGGATAGGATTAATAAAAAAGACCATTAATTAATTTGTTAATTAAAGAGAGCGGTCAGATTTATAATACTTAGGCAAGCACCAAACTCAAGGAGGCAACTGTCTCCTTATGTTGATTAGAACCTAGGTTTTCATAAAGGCATTTTTTATATTTTTATGCAAATAATAAATGAAATGCAAACTCTGGCATATTTAGGAGCTAAATTGAAATGCCCAAAACCAGGAGGGGGCCTCGTGCAAAATTTTCCACTATTGCACGGGCAAGGCACATGCTGCTGACTTCATGGCCCCTTTTTACAAATTGTTGGAAGATAGAGGGGTGCTCTACAAATAATCACCAAGGGTGCATGTCCTGACTAGAGGAGGGGCTTACGTGTAAAATACAAAACTATAAAGGGTTCGAGCGTTATTTACCCTGCCCTCACATGCCTTGCACGTGAGGTGGGGATGAGGATGAGGGGGCAAGCGGCCTATGGCAGAGACCAAGGCAGGTGCCTGAGGAGCGGACTTGGCCGTGGTCAATGTGTATTAAGGCGATGGGTGATCAAATCGTAGTTAGTGGAGCTAAAGCGGCCGGTCGACACAAGATCAGATGTTGGAGAAGTGGAGGCTGCTAGCGATGGTTCACTCTCCTGGAGAAGAGGAAGCTTGAAGGATGAGGCGAAGGAGTGCAGCGAGCGGTCACGGAAGAAACCCACGATGGCGCACGACTGTCTGGAATCATTGGCGGTTGGAGTGGGCGAAGCTCAAGGCTTGGAGTATCTATCATGCAAACCGATGCGGGTGGTACATGGCTGGAGGGAAGATGAACGGAGCTCCTGGGTGGTGAAGGGAGAGGAGCAGGTGCCCTAGTGAGTCCACATCGAGGACGACGAGATATGAAGAGATAGATCAGTAGCCTCGAACTGCTCTTACGAGAGGAGGCAATGAATCTTGGCAGGAACCAAGTAGGGACTTGCAGCAAAGCTCAGAGGAGAGCTTTGGATCTCGCCTTGATTCACTGGGGCTCGTCGTCGCTGCAATAGAGGAAGGCAACACTGTCACCATGTCATCTCTTGAGCTGGAACCACTTATGGCATATGACACACGAGCGGGGCGACGAGCGGTACTTTATGGGAGTTTGGAGAGGGAGGGGTGATGAGAAGTGCAACGCCATGGGGAGATGGAGATAGAGGGGAGAGAGGGAAAGATGGAACGTCGGTTGTGAGGGCGGCTAGGAAAGTGGCACGCTGCACTTGCAACTGACGATTGCGCAAGATGATGTGGGACTAGGTCAGCCATGGGGAATGGAGAGAGAGGGAAGTTGTGTAAGGCGGAGAAGGGAGTGTCATACGCCGTCATAGGAGGCGGGGCGATGGTTGCGGGAGCAGCTTGGGGGAGAGGAAAATGAGGTCGCCATGTGGCACATGCTGGAGCTGCCATGTGTTGCTCCCAAAATAAAATAAAATAATAAATAAAATAAAAATAAAAAAAATAATTATTGGATAGAATATAAAAATAAAATAATAAATAAAATGGGGGTGACATGCGGCAGCTACAAGAGCGGCCACGTGTCACTCCCAGAAAAATTCAAAATACAAATTCAAAGCAAAATAAAAAAGAAATATCAAAAGACGTCAATCAAAAAGTGATCAACATGAAAGTTGTTCACTCGAAGAGATATACAACTTTCATGATGGACTCAAAATCAAAAGAAATCATCTGTACAAGAGCATTTTTGGTGGTACCCTATAGATATAAAATACCGTATTTTTGTGTTTTGTTAATTTTTTTGACACTTTAAATATGATAAAAAATCAAAACAAATTCAGATGAAATATAAAATAAAAATTTACAACTTAATTTATTTTTTTCGATTTTTATAATTAAGAAAATAAAAAAATAAAATAAGGGGACATATGTTCAAACTATATATATATATAAACTCGAGTTGATTTATTTTCTTTGATTTTTGCCTCAATTTTATTTGAATTTTTAAACAATTTATTAAAAAATAATCAAGGAAAATAACTGCAAAAGACCTTTCTACTACAAGAAGCTCTTGGATATTGAGATCCTCTAATTAATGATTGATCACATTGAAATGAGGGAGGAGGATCCATATTAATAGATAAATGAATGGAGTTTGAATTTCAAAAATTTGAATGAAGATAAGAGATAAGAAAAAAATGAAACGAGATAAATATAAGAGAGGAAATTAATGTTAAATTTATTTTAAAAATATTTTTTTATTTATTTTCGTCACTTTATTAAGTTAAATAATAAATGTTAATTTTTTTAATTTTTTATGAGGGTTATTTAAGGGATTTAACTATTTACATATACTATATACATATGGTACATTATATACGTAGTTAAATAAAGAATTAGCTTATTTTTTGTTTTATTTTTTTATTTTTATTTTAAATAATTATAAGAAAATATTTACAATTGTTTACAAATGTAATATGTACAAATAATTGGTAAAATTACGCAAACCACCCCAGAAAATTTTCTTTCAAACCATAACTCCAAAAATTATGAAACCACAACCATTTTAAAGATAATTTAATTTAGAATACAATGGAAGTGAGTTTCGTTCAATTTGAGTTCATATGGAGCCGGAATTGGTCTTTTAATTATTGCTTTATGGTTTTTTTCCAAGTATGGTTGCTTTTATTTTGTATACGATTTTATTTTGCATTTTTTTATTACTTAGAAAACATTTTTATGTACAACTTTTATTTTAAAAATTATTTAATTTGAGGTCAATTTATGTAAAATAAAATAGTGTAAGCTTTATACTAATATACACAGAACAAATGAGAAGTATTTACAAAACATTTTTTTTGATTTTCTGATAAAGGGTCCTATCTCCCCCTAATTTATTCCTAGTCGATCTGATCAAGTCTTGACCTTCTCTCGAGTTCGGATCAACCTGTATGTATTACGTATATACAGTCTTTTTATTTTTTATTTTCTTTATTTTCCTTTATTTTCCTTTATTTATTTATTTATTTTAGGTTAAAATAGTAATAAATGTACAATATTTAGACACATATGCAAGTAGTAAGAATATGGGGTTAGTTTATATACATGTGTTTTATAAGGAATTTTAAGCTAAAATAGATGAATAAAGATGATGAAATTTAGATTCATCACAACCCGAGATGCCTCCAGCTGAATCCGAGCATCTCTTCCCACTACTACTGTAGATCCATGAAGTAAATGGTGTGTGGAACAACGATGCACAACTGACCCATCCTCAGGGACCTGCCCAGGGTCAGAATATGGCCATCAGGCCCTACCACCAGCAGCGGCAGGGGGAAGGCAGTTCCAGCCCCATCAGAATCAACAACCTCTGAACTACAACAACACCTGGAGGCTGAATTACCAACACAGTCCTCATCGGTCAGGCTACCGCAGTCAAGGATACCGTCAATAGTATCCAGCTACTTCATATCAACATCAGTACTCTGGTCCTCCACATTCTCAATACTCCCAACACTCATCATTCCAGTCTCCTCATTATCAGCAGTACCAGGGTTACCGGTAGTCTCCCCCTCCACAGTACCACAGTCAGCGGCCTCATCCGACCGATTTGTCTAAGGACCCGATGGTGAACCTGACCCTCGATTGCTTAGCTCAACTTGTAAAGAATATATCTAATATGACTCAAAAGATCGACGCCCTGACAACTCCCAAGACAATCATTCCATCTCAGGTTGAGGCTAATCCAAATAACTTCCGGAGCAAGGAGCAGGTAGCCGATAGTGTCCAGGCTGATTCAAGCGAATTTAAATACTTTTTATATAATGTTGTTACTCTCAGGAGCAGTAGGACACTCCAGCCATCAGTGATGGTGATGGGGAAAGCCATCACCTATGACGAATGGGAAACAACTAGCATCCGATGGGGAATCATCAACTTAGCCAACATCAGAGCCTAACACCGATTTTGGAGGAGCACCCATTGACATAAAAATACAAAAAATGAAGAAAATTCAAAAACACAAAAAGATGGAATCAGCAGTAGCGTGGAGTCTAACCGACCTCGGAGATGCCAGTTCCTGCAGCAGACCCGACACCGGCTTGTGAAGTTGAGCCGCCTATTTTTGGTCCACAGACACTACATGATTTTGTACATTCATACCCTCTACATGCAATTCATAATACGGACACACATTTTAATGATACATATTTTGATTTTGTAACTATTCCTTTTCCCGGAGCAATGAAAAACACAAAAAAAATGAAAATTTTGAAAAATGCTTTGTCTGATCCTTCTGTTATGGAGATTATTAAAAACTTGGTTTTGAACATGCCATTAATGAAAGCTCTTGAGTAGATGCCTATAGTAAAGAAATATTTGAAAGATGCATGTACGACGAGGCATCGTCCTCGCCCTTACAATTCTAGAAGTCCAAATGGAAAAGCTAAAAAACACATCCTCACCATGGCCACATTTAATGCCATCAACAATAGGGAGCATCGCTCATTTACGATGAGTTGTTTGATCAAGAATTCGAGAAGACACTTCTCGATAGCGGATCTTCTGTCAATATCATGCCTGCCTCACTGTTCACCGAATTTAGGTTAGAACCGCTCAAACCTACCAAGCCAACCTAAGATGCACCTGCAGGAGGCGTAAAAGCCAATAACTGTCTCAATGACTATGACTTTTTGAAGGAAATCCATGATATAAATCTTTTTATGGATGACATTGAGATCCATGAATTCCTCTCTTCAAAGGAAAAAGTGGAAAATGCAGTCGAATTTCCCTTTGTCAATGATGATGACATTTTCGTTGATGTGCTAGATAAACTCTTTTTGGGCTCGTTGAGTTTTGAAGATCAAGAACATATCATTGAGGATTTCTGCAATGAAGACGAAATCATTGAAAATTTCTGTGAATCTTTGAACAAAGAAACTGAACAATTAAAGGTGGACACCAAACAGATGAAAGAACCACCACCTGCAGTAATCACAGAAGTCACCACTGAAGTAGCTCTCTCTTCGCTTGAGCAGAAATAGTTGCCCTCCAATATGAAGTACGCCTTCCTTGAAGGTGAACTTAACATGCACCCAATCATCATCAATGCAATCTGACCGCAGACCAAGAATCCCCACTGATGGAGGTTCTTGAACGTAATCATAAGGCGATAGGTTGGAAAACTTCATATCTCCATGGGATCAATCATTCCCTTTGCTCGCAATGAATTTTCCTTGAGGAAGACAACAAACCCGCTCAAATTTCAAAGAAGGTTGAATCTGAACCTTCGGGAGGGTGTCATGAAAGAAAATAAAAAATGGTGCGATGCAGGATTCATATATCCCATCTCTGACAACAAATGGGTGAGTCCCCAGCACGTAGTGCTGAAGAAATCATGGATCACCGTCATGAAGAATGACAAAAGAGAGGAGATCGAGACAAGAGTACCCACTTCCTGGTGAGTGTGCGTCGACTACAGAAAATTGAACCACACCACTAAGAAAGACCATTTTCCTTTGCCTTTCATTGACCAAATTCTCGAGATACTGGCGGTGAAATAATACTTCTATTTCTTGGACGGCTACTCTAGATAAAATCAAGTTGCTATTGCCCCTGAGGACCAAGAGAAAACCACTTTCACCTATCCATTCAAAGCATACGCCTTTAGACGCATGTCGTTCGGGCTATGCAATGCCACAATGATGAATCCACGATTTATCATACTAAAATATGAAAATAGAGCTCCGTTCCTGAGTAATTAGCTGCATTTCATCATCTATTCTACATTTTTATCATTCATGCATATAAAATTAATATTTGCATTTTAACACACATAATTGTATTCATAATCATCTTCACATTTGCACCCAATTTCATGCATTTTGAACTAATTCATGCTAACTCCAATTGACCTCAAACAACCTCCACGGTGTACATATTACAAACAAGATTAAAGCAAAAAATACAAAAAAAATTACTAACTCAAATAATTGGCCCGTGAGATAAAACTCCAATTTTAGACCTGATAGACTAAAACACTCATATATTCCTCATACAATGTCCGATTTAGGTCTAGTCCTTTTTAATGTAATACATATTCAAAGAAATTCAAAACAAGACTAATTTCATAAAAATCGAAGCTCGTATGCGAAAGTTGGGTTTTGGGCCTCATTTGCGCATTTTGTGTTTTACCCATTTTGACTCGATATTTTATGTGCATAGTAAAACTTTTTTCTCTTATTTCTTTTTCATCTATACTCTTTGATGAATGTTTTAATAAAAACCACAAAAATCCAAATCTAGATCGAGACTGAAATCAAAGAAACTGACCGAGTCCGAGTGTCCTCTGCGAGTTCGTACAAATTTCTCATTTTTATTCCTTATTTTATTTCCCTATTTTCTTATTTATAAAAATCTGAAAATTAGATTATAGTGTAAATATTTATCTCTGATTTTATCATTATTTTTCTTGATTTTTATCTTCATTAAAAATCACAAAAAATACAAAACCCAAAAATCAAGGTATTCTACATATATAGAGTACCTCAAAAATGTCATTTTGCACAGATGACCTCCTTTGCTCTTGGTCTCTTCATGAAAGTTGTAGATCTCGCCTTAACGAGCAATTTTCCTATTGAATATTTTTCAATCCGAGGCCGTTTTTTATTTCTTCAAGATTTTCTTTTATTTTTGTTTTCTGAATTTTCTGGAGCTGACACGTGGTATCTCCTGTAGCCGCCACATGTCATGCATTTTTGACCTCTTTTTATTTCGTTTTTATTAAATAAAAATAAAAAATAAAATTAAAAAATATAAAAAAATCACCTCACGTGCCATGCACGTGAGGGCTCCCTCTCATCCCTCTTCCTTGGTCAAACATCTCCGTCTTCTCTGCCCAAGCAGCAACTGCCCGTGCGCATGCCTCCCTTATCCTTGCATAACCACCCACTGCCGCACAACAGATGCCGCCTCCTTATCTTCACCAACCGCCTTATCCCCTCCTTTCCCTATATAATGGCCATCGACCCCATGATTCAAGACATCCTCCAATATCATCTGAAAGAGAGAGGGAGCTGGGAGTTGGGTCGGTGACAGCGAACCCAACTCCTGGGATTAATCCGTCTAGGTGAGATACTTGAGATCCGGGCACAGTCGTCGGTCTTTTGATGCGATAACCGAGAAGAGGAGAGGCCTCCATCCTCTTCACAACCCAGGCGACTACATCCCCAAATCACCTACAAAACCATTTTCCTATTTCCCCTGTTTCCACACAATTCCTATGTTCTTCAAATCGCATCTTGCCAACGATCGTCTCCGCCATTCATGAGCCACTCCAGCAGCACTGTGCTTCCGCTGGTGGACCTTGGATGCAATCATGCATAGCTTCCCCACCGACCTAAAGTTGCACTGCCTTTTCGCCCCGAAACCATCAACGACCTTCATCTGGAGCAATCTCTCCATCACCTCGACAGGTCACCTGCTACCTTCATCGACAACTCCTGAGCCAGGAGTCCTCTTCGCCGACCACCTCCTTCCTACTCCTCGTGCGCCCCCACACGTACGTCTCCCATCGCATACTACACATCCCTCCACGACTACAACCATCCGCGACCTTCTCCGGCACCACCGACCAGAAAGTCGTCGTAAGCCCTACACCCATCTCAACGTGAAGGCGCGTCCACGACCTCCTCCGCAACCATCACAATCCACCTTCCAACACCCGTCATCTACCCCTCCGCCCACGCAGTAGGTGCCCCTAGCCAGTCTTGAACCTCACGCTCCTCCGCACCATCGGCCTTGACCTCAACTACTTCATTTCTTCTTTACTTGGGCTATCCATAGCCTAAGTATAGGGGGGCGATCGACTTCCATCCTCCTTTTTATTTTTTTATTTTTTATTTTTTTCTTCTCTCTCTACGCTTAGCACGAGCTATGCCATCTTGTCGCTTCTTGTGCTCTAAGGACATATGGTAAAAGTAAAAACAAAAACAAAACAAAACAAAACACAAAAAAAGAAAACAAAATAAAAAAATTCAATGAAAAATGAAAAAATCCCTTGTGCATATCATTCTTACGAAAAAAATCTTACACCTCATATGCATCTGCATTTCATTTTGCATATCTGGCATATGCAAAGTGAAAATTATTAGGTTCTGAACCAAGTTTTGAGTAGAAGTGGAGAAAGGTCTTGACTTGACCTTAATCTACCTCATTTCCAGAGGAACTTCACCGAGAAAGAGGATTTTAGAAGCTTCAAATCTTTTAACTTAATTCTTCGAGTTCCGCATGACAATGTACAACCTTTGATTCTTAGTGTCTAATTTGGTCTCGTAATTCATGGTATAGCTTTTGAGTAGGGAATAAACCTTTTCTCTTGCACTATGCACTTAGATCAACTCAGACGGGATGTTGCAAGACTGTGCGGGTCTCTTTTCAGGTAGCGTGGACATCTAAGGACCGGAGTACGGGTTGAAATAAAGCTTCCGAAAAGGGATGGATGGCTGCGCACAATTTTTTCTAAGACCCCAAAACATGTACGGAAAAAAAGATTCCATATATGTAGGGGCACAAAAAGATTCATGCAGAGTTACCAAAAGATCCAAACCAAAAAGAAGCCAAATTACCAAATAAATATATGACCAAAAAGGTCCAAGCTTCAAGAAAACTTGCTAATCTTAGTGGAGACTTAGCTAAACTGGCCAACTTCACAAGGAGAGGTGACTACACTGGTCACCCTCTGGTTCTTTCCTCTTTCTTCTAACTTCTCCCCCTTTCGATTGTGAACACAACGCGACAGAGCTTAGAAGGAAATACCTAACTCCCCAAGAATGAGTTACTGTGAGGGGGGTGTGCATGGTAGTCCGGTATTCTTTATGGGGAGAGCTAAAACCTTTTACACACATGAGATAGTTTTAAATGTTCATGGGATATGCTTTGGGAGAAGGATTGATCTAAGATGACTTCTAAGCTGAATCTGTTACAATGATATGTAGAACTTGAGGGCTGTTGATTTTAAAATCCTAAGTCTCACGGAAGTTCTGCCACACTATTAATACAAAGGTCGGGTCTAACTCCATTTTTACCTTTTGTTCATGACTTTGGTATGGAACCCAAAATCATTTCACTTTTGCATTTCATTTGCTCGGGGATGAGCAATGTTTAAGCATAGGGGGTTGATAAATCTAGGATTCATCATAATAAAAGATGAAAATAGAGCTTTGTTCCCGAGTAATAAGCTTCATTTCATCATCTATTCTGCATTTTTATCATTCATGCATGCAAAATTAATATTTGCATTTTAACACTCATAATTGCATTCATAATCATCTTCACATTTGCACCCAACTTCATGCATTTTTAACTAATTCATATTAACTCCAATTGACCTCAAGCAACCTCCACGATGTACATATTACTAACAAGATTAAAGGAAAATACAAAAAGTTACTAACGCAAATAATTGGCCCATGAGACAAAACTCCAATTTCAGACTAGATAGACTAAAACACTCATATCTTCCTCATACAATGTCCGATTAAGATATTTTCACTTTTAAAGTAATACATATTCAAAGACCTTCAAAACAAGACTAATTTCATAGAAATCGGAGCTCGTATGTGAAAGTTGGGTTTTGGACCTCATTTGCGCATTTTGTGTTTTACATGTTTTTGACTCGATATTTTATGTACATAATTAACCCTTTTTCTCTTATTTCTTTTTCATCTATATTCTTTGATGAAAGTTTTAATAAAAACCACAAAAATCCAAATCCAAATCATGACTGAAATCAAAGAAACTGATCGAGTCTGAGTGTCCTCTGCGAGTCTGTACAAATTTCTCATTTTTTCTTCCTTATTTTATTTCCCTATTTTCTTATTTATCAAAAACAAAAAAATAGATTATCGTGAAAATATTTATCTTTGATTTTATCGTTATTTTTCTTGATTTTTCTATTCATTAAAAATCACAAAAAAATACAAAACCCCAAAATCAAGATTTTATATATACATAGAGTACCTCAAAAATATCATTTTGCACAAATGACCTTCTTTGCTCTTGGCCTCTTCTTGAAAGTTGTAGATCTCATCGAGACGAGCAATTTTCATGTTGAGTCATTTTTTCAATCCAAGGTCGTTTGATATTTCTTCAAGATTTTTCTTTTATTTTTGTTTTCCAAATTTTCTAGAGCTGACACGTGGTAGCTCCTAGATCCGCCACGTGTCATGCATTTTTGACCTCTTTTTATTTCATTTTTATTAAATAAAAATAAAAAAAGTTAAAAAATATAAAAAAATCACCTCATGCCCATGCACGTGAGGCTCCCTGTCATCCCTTTTCCTTGGTCAAACATCTCCGTCTTCTCCGCCCAAGCAACAACTGCCTGTGCGTACACCTCCCTTATCCTTACGCAACCACCGGCCGCCGCACAACGGACGCCGCCTCCTTATCTTCACCAACCACCTTATCCCCTCCTTTCCCTGTATAATGGCCATCGAGCCCATGATTCAAGACATCCACCAATATCATCAGAAAGAGAGAGGGATCTAGGAGTTGGGTCGGTGATAGCGAACCCAACTCCGACGATTACCCCATCTAGGCGATTTCCTTGAGCGTCGGGCCAAGTCACCGATCTCTTGAAGCGATAACCAGGAAGAGGATAGGCATCCGTCCTCTTCACAACCCAGGCGACTATATACCCAAATCACCTACAAAACCATTTCCTATTTCCCCTATTTCCACACAATTCCTCTATTCGTCAAATCGCATCTCGTCAATGACCGCCTCTGCCATGCGTGAGCCACTCCAGCAGCACCGTGCTTTCGCCGGCAGACCTTGGTCGCAGTCACGCATGGCTTGCCCCATCGACCTGTAGCTGCGTAACCTTTTTGCCCCGAAACCATCTGCGACCTTCATCTGGAGCAATCTCTCCATTACCTCGACAGGTCGCCTGCCACCTTCATCGAGAACTCCTGACCGGAGCCAGGAGTCGCCTTCGCCGACCACCTCCTTCCTATTCCTCACGCTCCCCCACGCATGCGTCTCCCAACGTAGGCTACATAGCCGTCCATGACTACAACCATCCGCGACCTCCTCCGGCACCGCCGACCAGCAAGTCGTCGTCAGCCCTACACCTCGCTCAGCCTGAAGGCGCGTCCGCAGCCTCCTCTGCAACCATCACAGTCCACCTTCTAGCACCCGTCAGTTGCCCCTCCGCCCGCGCAGCAGGTGCCCCCAACCATCCTGGAACCTCCAGCTCCTCCGCGCCATCGGCCTTGAGATCCAGCTGCTCTCCTCCAAGTGCCGCTACGTGATTCGCAGCAGCAGTAGCCATTCAGTGCCTTGGGACCAACGCCCGCCCGCCACCTCTATCGCTTCAACCCCTGCTCCCTGCCTGTACAGACGCCCCGCTGATGAATCTGTGGTTCATCAGTCTAAAAGTTGAAAATAGAGCTTTGTTCCTGAGTAATTAGCCGCATATTTCTACTTATATTGCATAACTAGCATTCATGCATGCATAAATAATATATGCATTTTAGCATTCATATCTGCATCAAATAAGAGGCCAAATTCACTTGTAAAAATCACCAATTTGTATATATTTATACTAACTCCGTATCCCATAAATTCAACTCTATACTATAAATATTACTAACACTAATAAAAGAAAAATACCAAAAAAATACTAACTTGTAAAATTGTCCAATAAAACTCGAGTCCAAGTTTGAGACCATGAACCTTAAAATGTTCATATCTCTCTCTTACAGCATCCGATCTAGGTCTACTCCCTTTTAAAATAATATACATTCAGAGACCTTTGCAATTGGGTTTTGGGCCCCTATTGTATATTGTACTTATTTGTATTTGTACCCTTGTATTTTATCGCTTCATTTGACCTCGTTTCCGTTTTTGGTCAACATGAAACTTGTAGATCTTATTGAGTTTCGATATATATATATATATATATATATATATATATATATATATATATAACTTTTATGTTTTGAGTTTTTCCAAATTCGGCCATCTTCCCCCTCTTATTTCATTTTCTTCCTCGCAATAATATGCTTGGTCCACGTGGTGACTTCTGGATGCGCAATGCAGCCTGTCTAACCACAAGCCACGCACCCCGCCATTCCAGCCGTTGGATCACCTCCAGGTGCATCCATCATAGCTATCCGTTCCCTCACTCGCTTCCAGCCTTTAGATCATTCTCAGATCGCATCAAGACCGTCCGTTAGCGCTGCGCTCTCAGAGCGCCACGTGTCACCTTCCACAACCACCCGATCGACAGTCTCCTTTCTGCACGGCCGCTCGCTCCCGCCTTCTCCACCTCCCTCCACGTGACGCTCTTTGCGCCCCTCGATCCTCCATCCATCAATCGAATCCCTGCCATCGGTTCCCCTTTAATCCCCATCATTTGATCTCCTTCCAGATCCCATCTGGACCGCCCGCTAGCGCCCGCATCCCCCTTGTGCCACGTGGCGCAAACTTCACCCTATGATCGTGCCCCTCGATTAGATCCTAGCCGTAGCTTCGCACCCAGATCTCAACTGTTGGATCACGAGATCCAACAATGGGGGACTCATCTCCTTCCTCCCGAAGACCCCTTGCCCACGTCGCCCCACCTCGCCAACCATCTCCGCCCTTTCTAATACCCTCGCCACTTCCGCCACCATCTCCACTCGATAATCGCTCCACGATCAACCCCACTCTCCCCTCAACCTCGCCAGCACCCACTTTCGCCATGAATCCCTTTCCCTCTCTCTATAATCACCACGTAAGTCATGACCTCCATCACCGAGACCTCCAAACTTCAACTATAAAAACACCACCTCCGGCCACCTTTTCCTCTATCCGCCCTTGCACGAGAGTCCCTCGATCTCCACTCCTCCGATCTGTGACAGAGATTTGGCCTGAAAATGAGTGACGACAGAGGATCTTCTTCAGCGAGATCCACGATGAACCTTCACCGTGCAGCAGCTTCATTGACAAGCTGCTTGATCTCGGGCACCTACCGGCCCTAGAGTGACGACCGATGGCTCCAATTCGAGCCCCAATTCCTAGGTA
Organism: Ottelia alismoides; assembly: GCA_037367405.1. Classification (NCBI taxonomy): domain Eukaryota; kingdom Viridiplantae; phylum Streptophyta; class Magnoliopsida; order Alismatales; family Hydrocharitaceae; genus Ottelia; species Ottelia alismoides. The sequence goes on from JAZKJV010009537.1 coordinate 56,476, forward strand.
TACTCCTTCAACTTCTTCTTCGATCCCCTCCTTCTTCCCCTCCGATTTTCTCTTAATTTATCTGACCTCCTCGCTCAATACAACCTTCAACTGACCATCGATCGAGCTTCGTGTCAGAGCTATCATTTTCGTGCTTCACTCCGCATGTCTTCCCGAACCATCGCCACCTACAACCACTACTCCGCCCATCACGGTGGAGGAGCACACCGACCATTCACCCTCTTCACGCCATAAGGCCTCGAGCACCCAACTTCGCCCATGAGACCTCACACACCACACTTCGGCTAGTCACTTACTGTGCAGGTACCTCCTTCGTCACTGGCCGGACTCGTTACCGGAGCTTCTTCGAGCTGCTTCGTCTCCGGCATCTAGGCCTCCATCGCGACTCATAGATGCTCCAGCTGCTCCATCGCACTCCCACGATGACTCCCAACCATTCAGGAGCAACCTGGAGTCCTCGTCGCGCTTCATAGGAGGTGGCGGAGATCAGAGCTCATCGTCGGAGGCCTAACTTCGCCGCCCGACGTAGGAGAAGAAGACGGTACAACTACCGTTGGATACACCCTTCCGGTGGTCATCCAACAGCCCACAAGGAGCCACGTCTACGACAACTACATCTTCTAGCCACCGTCCGATCTTGATGATCGGGCGACCCTAGTTCTTCCACATGTCAACAATGGGAGGTGGTACCAATCCTACAAGCTTGGATTCCCCCGAACCTTACCTAAACCTCCCCCGAGCCAATTGAGCCTGCCTCTGGACCCGAGCCTCTAACCGAAGCACCCGAAAAACGCCAAGACTCCATCTCCGTCCGAGCCACCGTCCGAGCCTCGTACCTCACGTGTCTCTGTCATGTGATGTCTGGGCAAATTGCATACGGGCCCTTACTAGTTTTGGAAATTGCATTTTAGTCCCGGCTAGTAACATCACGTGAGGTATACATGGTCCCGTGGAGAAATTGCACTCATATCCTCTTCTTTATAAGTAATTGCATTTTAGTCCCTATACGCACGTTTCTATTTTAATCAATTTTATTTCTAATTGCATTTATACCCTTGTGTTGGCACGTTTATTTAGGCACTCATTTAGCATCATTTATTAATTCTAAAAATTGCATATTGTAGAGAAACTTTTGCTCTATCATTGTGAAGCTTGTTATATTTTTGCGAGCTTCGAGGAATTTAATATAATTCTTTTGTGGAAAATTGCATTTTTTTCCCATTGTATGCCTTTAATTGATTATTAAATTAATTTTTGCTCCATAAATCACCAAAAAATCACAATAGGTTTAATTTAAGTAGTTCTACACTGTGCCCAAAAATCACATCATTTACATGCATAACGAGACCTTAATAAATTAATTGGTGTTATGCTTCATTTATTTTTAATAGATCCAAAATTCATCATTTTTGAGGTCTAATAATTTTCATGGATTCATCTCACATATAAGTATCTAGGTTAATTTTTGTATCTGAAAATGATTTAGTTTGGTATTTATTAAATTAACTTTGCAAAAATAATCCTCCATTCATTTTTAATTCATATGTAATTCATATAGATTCAAAAATTCCAAATAAATTGCAGTAGTTTATCATTGCATTTCACATTCTGGCCAAGTTTCATAATTTTTGGACTTAATTTGACTATACTTTACTTTTTTAACCTTCGAAATTGGTCCAGATTGCATCACATTTTCTTAGTTGCATAAAAATCACAAAAAATATTATCCTGAAAACCTAACATCGGAATTGACTATGAATTAATCTAAGCAAAAAGTTGCCTCCCTGAGTTCGACCTTGGGCTTGCCCAAGTAAAATAAAAAATTGCTGCTTGCGTTTAATTGACAATTAATCAAAGTGGTTTTGATAAGTCTGGTTTTACCCGACTACAACGAACATCATTAAAATTTAATCGTTAATCCAGTTGAATTAAGAAGTGTAACCTCGACACTTTTCAAATGGCACCGTTGCGAGGGAGGCACGACTTAGGTTAATTTTTAGAAAATTTAGATTTTAGATTTTCCATCCCAGAGTAGTCTGATTCTCGGTTTTTCTTATGAATATTTTTCTGTTCAATTTTTCTACATTTATTTATTCTGTGTCATCCTTTCTCTGACCATCATTTATTTTTGTGCGAGGAATACAAGGAATCGAAGGTGCTTCGCCAGGCGAGCCGGGGAACCTGCATCCAAGTAAACTGAGTGGTCTTTGAGAGGACTTGTAAAAAAAGTTTTTGTATTTCCAGCGGTTCCTATTTGGATTCTCACGCATGTAATAATAATAAAAAGAGTCTCTGTGTGTTGTGTGGTTGCTTGACGTAGGATAGGACCCGCACTTGCGGCTCTTAGAGCTCTCTTAGGACTGTTTGTGGTCGTAATATCTAGGACTACACTTCAATATTAAAAGATGCACCTAGACCGCAAGACTTTAGCCAAATCTATCTTGTTCTTCACTCGCTAATAGAACTGCTTATCTAGGAGCGGCTTTTTTTCTCTTACATCCATATAGATAAATTTCAATTTTATTTTGCATCCCGCATGTAGAGTGCGAGGATCACTGTAAGTCTTCTGAACTTTGAATAACATCATTATTTTATCGTGCATCTACTTTTCTCGACTCCTTCTCCCTTTCTATTCTAACATAGGATTAAAGGAAGTTTGGACTGGACGATAGACGCACCTTGTATGTTGGACTAATCAAGTGGTCATCTAACTTAAAATCGGGACTGCTAATTGCATCCCGCATAGAGAGTGCGAGGATCACTGTAAGTCTTCTGAACTTTGAATAACATCATTATTTTATCGTGCATCAGCTTTTCTCGACTCCTTCTCCCTTTCTATTCTAACATAGGATTAAAGGAAGTTTGGACTGGACGATAGACGCACCTTGTATGTTGGACTAATCAAGTGGTCATCTAACTTAAAATCGGGACTGCTAAATAAATTGACCCAAAAAAATCAAAATAAAATTGGAAATTCTGTTTGCAGGAGAATAACCCCGACCTTGATTTCAGGCTGAGTGAGGGTACAGAGCAAGTGTGTGCGCACACCTTAAGGCAGAGCCAAAATCCCTGCCTTCATATCACGTACCCCAATCCGAGCAAATATCACAGGATGAATTATGGGTTCAACTAACCAGCCCCAAGTAGCCTCTGCCTGCTCCGGTAGGCAGATAGGGGTGAAATTACGGTGCACTGCGACAAGTTGCTAGTTGCCTCCGCCTGCTCCAACAGGTAGATAGGGGTGAAGTTAAAGCCTTGTCAGCCTCCGCCTACTTCGATAGGTAGATAGGGTCAGGTCCTTGAATTCTCAACTAGGGATAGGAGCGAAGAAAGGAAGGGCATTGGTATCTTAGGTGACACGTTACACATGGGAGACACATCCGGCTTTGAGCCAACTTCCCTATAGGCCTCGTAATACTTGCTATTTGTCTGGAAAATCACACTTAAAATCAACCCGACTAATCAGACTCGGTTTCAGGTCCTTCACTGTTGAGTGTGAAATCAGGGTTTATGATTCAATTGCTTGCTTCAGGTAGGAGTAAAATCCTATCTTTACACATTTATACTCCCGACTCTTCCTTCTGCCATCAAAGATAACTGACTGGGGGGATATCTACTCACGCTTCGTAAATCTCTCCTTGAACCCCTCATGAAGTTCGTCTTCATCAGCCTAAGCGCAACTTGGGCCAACCCAAGCTCATGACCCTCTTGAGTTCGGGATCCATGACGAACCGAAAAATCGGCCCTTTAATAGAGTGTTTTTATCACTCAGACTCATCATCGTAGTCGGGCCGGTTTCGGTCGTCAAAGAGATCACCTCATTTAAAGATACGCGATGATAAATCAAAATGAGGTGATCGAAGATTTATTTTTACTTGGCAAGAAACCAAGGTCGAACTCAGGGACACGAGCCTCTCTCGTATTAATCGGATTTAAGCATATTTAATCAAATGTTGAAATAAAGCAAATAGGTCAAACCATGCAAAGATACAACAAGTGACAAGATAATGCATTAAAACATAAAACATGCATTTTTTTATCAATTTTTAAAATGCAAATGAATGCACATGCAAAGCGAATGATATGCCCAATATAAAAGTCACTTGAGCCATAAGAAAATCGTGAATCAAACCGAGTTGGAATAAAGAAGCCTCTACACATATGAAGCAAGTAGGCATGATAAATAAAAAAAATCAAGACACTTAAATAATAAAATAATACATCACGGTTCATAGTGTCAAATTTAAAATTTAAGCATGCCATAATAAAGAGGACGAGAAGAGCTTCAAAACGAAACTGAAATCAACTCGATTGGAGCTATGTAGCTCAAGATATGCATAAAAGAAGACAGGGGCATAAATGCTAGAAAACACAAAAAAAATAACTACAAACAGGTCCTCGGAGGGACTAAAATGTAAATAAATGAAATAATGGGACCTTCCCTGTAAAATGACCACTGTGCACGCACGGTGCACGTGATAGGGACCTGCTTGCAATTTGGAGAAGACGGAGGGCTCCTCTGCAATTTGCCCAGAAGGCACGCGCCAGGCACGCGCCCTCCAGGCTCGGAAGTTGGTTCGGGCTCGGCAGAGGTTCGGGGCAGCTTCGACCAGGCTCGGACAAATCGAAGCTCGGTGCAGGCCCGTGGAGGCTCGGAGCTACCAAACCTGGAGGCATGGATAAGGAGGCTCGGGCGCTCTTTGGTGTCGCCACGTGTCTATGCGTGGACCATCCGATCGTAGTGATCGAATGGCTCTTGAAGTCGATGACGTGGCGTCTTCTGGGCCGTTGGATTGTCGCTGGAGGGGGACCATCCAACGGCAACTGCTGCTCGTCCTCCACCTTCGGCTGGCGGCGATATCTGGGCTCCGGCGAAGGTGGCCTTCCTCCGCCGCTCGTTCGCTGACGATGAGTTCCTCCCCTGAGCTCGATGGATGGCAGTCGAGGAAGCCAGGAGCTCGGGGAAGCCGCAGAAGCCTCTGGCGTTGCTTGTCGGAGCTCGGGTGTCGAAGGAGATCTTGATGAAATTTGCACCGGCGAACGTCCGGCGATTCAAGCCTCTTATTGACCTGCAGGGTTAGGCCTATAGCCGAAGCAGGAGGAGACATGCGTGCGTGCGTGAAGTGAAGTGGAGAGCTCTTAGGGCGTAGAGGGTGGTGAGCTCGAAGCTCCTCCGCTGTGGATGGCGGAGGAGGTGGGTCGGATGCGTAGAGGTATGGAAGACAAGAAGGAAGCGAGCGGAGTGGTGCGCGAGAACGGGGGAAGCGTTGCGGAGCTAACTGGGTGGTCGTCGGAGGGTGAAGATGGTCGAAGTGCCCTAGAAAATTAGAAGAAATTAAAGAAAATTACAGAAGAAGAGGAAGAAGAGCTTACCGGATCGGAGGCGGAGCGGAGCTTGGGGGCGAGCTCGAGGCTGAGCTCTGGTCGTCGCTGGACGTCGGCAGCTACTCGACGCAGCTCAGGCGGTCGCCTGGAGGCGCCGCGACATCGCCATGGCCGGCGATGGATCTCACCGGGGGCAGCAGTCGTCATCGCTCAATCCAGCCACCTCCCCCTGTCACCGGGAGGTGGCGGAGGGCTGGGCTGAGCCCCACGTAAAGGTGGATGGGGTGTAACGGTGAAGGAGGCGGCGTATTTGAAGGTTGGAGTTGGGCAGTTTGCTAGCGAGGACGTGGGGTTCAAGGGCAGATGTGGGACGACTGGAAGGGTGTCGAGGTTCGTGGAGAAGTGCGCGAGGGAGACGGAAGACTGGGGAATGTCGTGCGGTGGTTAGCGAGCGAAGAGTGGGTCGGAGGAGTCGGCGATAATGGAAAAGGGGAGAGGGTTTCGTGCAGTGGAGAACGTGGGCAAGTGGTCTGACCGAGGTAGACCATAGCCCGCAGCCGTTGGATCTGAAGATCCAACGGCCGTCGTTGAGGCGCGAAGGGATGGCCGTGATTAGATCGGGGGTGGAGTGATCAGTGGTGGATGGATGCACCACGTGTCTGGCTGAGGGAGAGGCGCGAATGGAGGGAGCAGATGATCCCTGTGTCTGATCGGAAGGCTGAGAAGCGTCCAAGGAAGAGACGGTTCAGATGGAAGATCGGGGGGGTGCGATTGGTGGCGGATGGAAGCGCCACGTGGCGTGTCGAAGGAGCGGCGCGAACGGATGGTTCAGATGGAGCGCGGGGAAGATCTGACGGCAAGGAGAAGGGAAGCGCGTGGAAAGAACTGGACCGTTGGATCAGGAGCAGATCCAAGGGCTCAGAACGCAGGCGGAAGGGGCAAGGGAAGCGGGCCACGTGTCTCACCCAGATTGGGCCACGTGGCCCAATCAGGTTATTCAGAGTGTATTTTTAATTTTTGAGGGCTTATTTGGTCGAATCTGAGAAAACTCAAAACATGAAAGTTGTAGATCTTGACAAGATCTACAAGTTTCATGTTGACCAAAACTCGAAAAGAGATCAAACAAGGGCCCGAAATATTTTTGAAGGTATTTTTGAGTCTAAAAATACCACTGATTTTTGTTTTGCCATTTTTTGTGGTTTTTAATTTATTAAGGACTCTGTTAATTATAGGACATTAACAGGGAATTATTGACAAACTTTTAAGCAAGGGGGTTAATTATGGGAAATAAAGATGATGAAACTGAGGTTCATCACCCCCCTATACTTAAACTATGCTCGTCCTCGAGCATCAAAAAGAATGACTAAGTTGGATTAACCCCCTTGTACATGTGAATACAGGATCCAATCTGATCAAGTCAACTCGGCTTCAGATATCCAAAATTTTAGAGTTCAACCCAGCCTTAATCAAGAGGCTTCCAATTCCTCTACTTCTCTAGACTCTCTATGATGTACATATAAACTAAAGGATATGAAGTTTAGTGTTGACTGCAATTTCGAGAGTAGAGTCAAGTCTTCACCCAAAATCTTGGTCCGAGAAAATCTCCTAAGGACCCAATCCTCAGCACTAGGGAATAAATCAGATCTTGCATTCAGTCCACCGTCTCTTTAGTTGTCAGACTTAGAAAATGTGGATGGCAGGCCAGAAAATGGAGGGCATGGGATTGTGTCAATTCTTCTCTCCCTCTCATTGGAACAAGGATTCTCTCTAGTGCCATTTTACGCAACACATTTTTTTGGTGTTGATCAGTGCGTCCGTCAAGAGAAGTTGGAGCCGTCTGCACTTGTTTTCCTGGGAGTACACCGGGGTGTGTCTTTTTTGAGTATCTATTATACCTTCTACACCCAGACTTGTAGCATTTACGATGCAGAGCCCTTTTTTGGTGCAAGCCCGACTCCTGGTCCTAATAGCGGTTGTCCAAGTGGACACTTTGAAAAGTTTGGGAGCGCTCGCCTTTGGTGGAAGCTCTTTGATATTTGACTTGGTGGAATGAGAGCTTTTCTTTGAATTTCATTGACTTGTAAAATTTGTGGCTAGCTCCACTGCTTTTACCAAGAGTTGGCGCACACTGATCAACATTTTTTTATTTAATTTTCACACCCAGGCACTTAGGTTAATGTCAAGAGATTAGTATAAGAATCAAGTTCTCATACTGGCTAATATTGCTGACACTCAGGTTTCATGAAGCCTCCAAAGATTTTATCCCATCCTCGAGCATCATTAGATCAAATCCAAATTCGACTTCCTCATCCCAATCCCTCAGGTGAAAAATCAACTCATCTCATCAAAAACCGCAGTCGTGTATGTGATGTGCTGATCATATTCTTTATGTCTGAGACTAAGCATGGAATATAGCATGCAAATCTAGAAACCTAGGGGAATGTGGATGATTAAGTCTAAGACCCTGATGGCTAAGGCTGGTTAACCTAAAAATCTCAAAGACTTCTAAAAGCTAAGTCTTCTTGACCAAATCAGATCCGGGTGAAAGTGAAAATGTAGAGGACTAATCCAACTTCTTCATTCAAAAACAAGACACTTTTTTTTTCCGATTGAACTTCAAGAGATATAACAACTGCCTAAACTCAATTAAGTAGCTACAATTCAGCCAGTATGGATGTAAGTACAGGCCGAAGCCCGTTGCTTGAGGACGGGGCCTTACGCGATGTCCTCTAAACCATCCAATCTGCTAAGGGTGAACCCTCACTGAACGTGGCTTTCTTAATTGGGCTTAGTAGTCACTAATAGCTCCTAAAGGTTTTTAGGGGTTTTCTGATTTTTATGGATTTTAATAAGAGAGTTAAAACACAAGTTAGACTCAACTTTCCTTGAAAAGAGAAGGCAATTTTCAAAACCATGTCACACAAAATAAAAAGATTTTCAAAACATTTTCAAAAATCATTTTCAAAAATATTTCTATAAAATAGTGTAACATAATATCGAAAAACCGCGAAATCCTTTGAGTTTTCCTAGTCCAATGAATTTTACCTTAGCCAAAAAGTTTTTAATTTTTCAAATTTTTCAGATTATAGCTAAAGTAAGTATACAGTATATACGGTATACCCCCCTATACTTAAACTTTGCTATGTCCTCATAGCACTAGATGTTACAAGTACATAGGTCCATTTAAATATAGAAGAATATACGGGAGCTAAGAGGGCTCCCCCTATACTTAGGTTAGAAATAACCTAAGTATAAAGGCAAGAAAAGAGGAGTAGAGAAAATCACGGGGACTCGGGTCCCCACTATACTTAGGCTGAGATTAGCCTAAGTATAAAGATGGGATTTGATGTTGGAAGGGACCCAAGGTGAACGAAGAAGAGGGATGAATATACAAGTGAGCGGCTGAATCTTCGGAGATGAAATGGAGTGTCTTCGGATTTGGGGTGCGTGACACAACAAAGTCTCAATTCAAGCAAGCAAACCCTTAGTTTCACCAACTCACACATGAAACCAACCAAGGTTGGTCAATTATCTTGTCTATTTTATTGGTGATAAAACATTTGATTTTTACGCAAAGAAAAGATGTGAAGTGAAAATCATTGCGTAAGCGAGGGTATTGCTCTCCCAAAACCAAATTTTACTCCATTTTTGGTTGACTTGCAATTAACAGTCCCAATTTTATTTTAAAATTATCACTGAATTAAGGTTAGCACATCAATCAGAAAATCATCGTCTACCGTTCATTCCATTTTCCATTAATCCTAGGTGATCAATCTAGGAAGTGAAAACCGTGAAAAACATGTATTCGATGAAGAAAAACGCGATCTAGGCTATGCGAGAAATCATGCAGTGATTTGACGATAAAAGCCGTGAAAAAAAATTGAGGCCGTTTTGAAAATCAAGTCCAACATGTATGCAAGTCGAAAAATCCGCACCTAATCATGCATCTATTAGCGGTGATTGATCTTCATTAATTTTAGCTAAGTGATACGAGATTAAGTGCGTCTATATTTAAAGTGTGTCCTACCTACGATCAAGCACAAGAAAATATGAAAATTGAGCTCGGAGAGCCGCGTGCCTAGTCCTAGGTCGACACTCAAGTGGGGACGATCCCCACACAACCACATTCGTCCGATTACAATCGCGAGTCTTCGATCGAAGACCGCTGTAAAAGACGAGTTTATTATAAAAAATAAATGCGACACATTTTTTTTCTTTTCTTTCTTATCGACTCCAAGCATGCTTCTGCGGCTCCTCGCAGCGGGGAGTATCCTGCTCCTCGCCTCCTTGATCCATCAAGGGCCCTGCCACAAAATCAATAGTTAGATATCAAATAAGGAAGAAAAAATTTTATATGCAAAATATATGATCATTTGACTCTAAAAAGAAACACTAAATTAAACACACAAAAATCCAAAAAATTAAAAGAAATGAGCCGTGTCCCCGGCAACGGCGCCATTTGACGAACCGAAAAATCGGCCCTTTAATAGAGTGTTTTTATCACTCAGACTCATCATCGTAGTCGGGCTGGTTTCGGTCGTCAAAGAGATCACCTCATTTAAAGATACGCGATGATAAATCAAAATGAGGTGATCGAAGATTTATTTTTACTTGGCAAGAAACCAAGGTCGAACTCAGGGACACGAGCCTCTCTCGTATTAAATCGGATTTAAGCATATTTAATCAAATGTTGAAATAAAGCAAATAGGTCAAACCATGCAAAGATACAACAAGTGACAAGATAATGCATTAAAATATAAAACATGCATTTTTTATCAATTTTTAAAATGCAAATGAATGCACATGCAAAGCGAATGATATGCCCAATATAAAAGTCACTTGAGCCATAAGAAAATCGTGAATCAAACCGAGTTGGAATAAAGAAGCCTCTACACATATGAAGCAAGTAGGCATGATAAATAAAAAAAATCAAGACACTTAAATAATAAAATAATACATCACGGTTCATAGTGTCAAATTTAAAATTTAAGCATGCCATAATAAAGAGGACGAGAAGAGCTTCAAAACGAAACTGAAATCAACTCGATTGGAGCTATGTAGCTCAAGATATGCATAAAAGAAGACAGGGGCATAAATGCTAGAAAACACAAAAAAAATAACTACAAACAGGTCCTCGGAGGGACTAAAATGTAAATAAATGAAATACTGGGACCTTCCATGTAAAATGACCACTGTGCACGCACGGTGCACGTGATAGGGACCTGCTTGCAATTTGGAGAAGACGGAGGGCTCCTCTGCAATTTGCCCAGAAGGCACGCGCCAGGCACGCACCCTCCAGGCTCGGAAGTTGGTTCGGGCTCGGCAGAGGTTCGGGGCAGCTTCGGCCAGGCTCGGACAAATCGAAGCTCGGTGCAGGCTCGTGGAGGCTCGGAGCTACCAAACCTGGAGGCATGGATAAGGAGGCTCGGGCGCTCTTTGGTGTCGCCACGTGTCTATGCGTGGACCATCCGATCGTAGTGATCGAATGGCTCTTGAAGTCGATGACGTGGCGTCTTCTGGGCCGTTGGATTGTCGCTGGAGGGGGACCATCCAACGGCAACTGCTGCTCGTCCTCCACCTTCGGCTGGCGGCGATATCTGGGCTCCGGCGAAGGTGGCCTTCCTCCGCCGCTCGTTCCCTGACGATGAGGTCCTCCCCTGAGCTCGATGGATGGCAGTCGAGGAAGCCAGGAGCTCGGGGAAGCCGCAGAAGCCTCTGGCGTTGCTTGTCGGAGCTCGGGTGTCGAAGGAGATCTTGATGAAATTTGCGCCGGCGAACGTCCGGCGATTCAAGCCTCTTATTGACCTGCAGGGTTAGGCCTATAGCCGAAGTAGGAGGAGACATGCGTGCGTGCGTGAAGTGAAGTGGAGAGCTCTTAGGGCGTAGAGGGTGGTGAGCTCGAAGCTCCTCCGTCGTGGATGGCGGAGGAGGTGGGTCGGATGCGTAGAGGTATGGAAGACAAGAAGGAAGCGAGCGGAGTGGTGCGCGAGAACGGGGGAAGCGTTGCGGAGCTAACTGGGTGGTCGTCGGAGGGTGAAGATGGTCGAAGTGCCCTAGAAAATTAGAAGAAATTAAAGAAAATTACAGAAGAAGAGGAAGAAGAGCTTACCGGATCGGAGGCGGAGCGGAGCTTGGGGGCGAGCTCGAGGCTGAGCTCTGGTCGTCGCTGGACGTCGGCAGCTACTCGACGCAGCTCAGGCGGTCGCCTGGAGGCGCCGCGACATCGCCATGGCCGGCGATGGATCTCACCAGGGGCAGCAGTCGTCATCGCTCAATCCAGCCACCTCCCCCTGTCACCGGGAGGTGGCGGAGGGCTGGGCTGAGCCCCACGTAAAGGTGGATGGGGTGTAACGGTGAAGGAGGCGGCGTATTTGAAGGTTGGAGTTGGGCGGTTTGCTAGCGAGGACGTGGGGTTCAAGGGCAGATGTGGGACGACTGGAAGGGTGTCGAGGTTCGTGGAGAAGTGCGCGAGGGAGACGGAAGACTGGGGAATGTCGTGCGGTGGTTAGCGAGCGAAGAGTGGGTCGGAGGAGTCGGCGATAATGGAAAAGGGGAGAGGGTTTCGTGCAGTGGAGAACGTGGGCAAGTGGTCTGACCGAGGTAGACGATAGCCCGCAGCCGTTGGATCTGAAGATCCAACGGCCGTCGTTGAGGCGCGAAGAGATGGCCGTGATTAGATCGGGGGTGGAGTGATCAGTGGTGGATGGATGCGCCACGTGTCTGGCTGAGGGAGCGGCGCGAATGGAGGGAGCAGATGATCCCTGTGTCTGATCGGAAGGTTGAGAAGCGTCCAAGGAAGAGACGGCTCAGATGGAAGATCGGGGGGGTGCGATCGGTGGCGGATGGAAGCGCCACGTGGCGTGTCGAAGGAGCGGCGCGAACGGATGGTTCAGATGGAGCGCGGGGAAGATCTGACGGCAAGGAGAAGGGAAGCGCGTGGAAAGAACTGGACCGTTGGATCAGGAGCAGATCCAAGGGCTCAGAACGCAGGCGGAAGGGGCAAGGGAAGCGGGCCACGTGGCTCACCCAGATTGGGCCACGTGGCCCAATCAGGTTATTCAAGGTGTATTTTTAATTTTTGAGGGCTTATTTGGTCGAATCTGAGAAAACTCAAAACATGAAAGTTGTAGATCTTGACAAGATCTACAAGTTTCATGTTGACCAAAACTCGAAAAGAGATCAAACAAGGGCCCGAAATATTTTTGAAGGTATTTTTGAGTCTAAAAATACCACTGATTTTTGTTTTGCCATTTTTTTGTGGTTTTTAATTTATTAAGGACTCTGTTAATTATAGGACATTAACAGGGAATTATTGACAAACTTTTAAGCAAGGGGGTTAATTATGGGAAATAAAGATGTTGAAACTGAGGTTCATCAATCCACCACTCTCAGGATAGTTACTCTCAAACCATTACTTTTCTCTCCTCTCATCTCACCGAGGAAAACCTTCGCCTCGGTGAGAATGTCTTCATTACTACGTCCACTAACCTAGACCACATTCTTTACCCAGGTGAAGAGGACGAACCAAAAACCAAGATGCCTCCTAAGAGACCCCCTGAAGAATAGGAACCAAGAGATGATCCTATGTACCAAGTATTTACCCGATTGGCTAGAGTCGAGCAGTTGAATGCAGAACTTATGGCTAGAATGGGACAAATGATTGAGGTAGGTGGAATTGACCGACCGATGGTAGATTCCTACAACCCAGCTGAGATGAAATACATAGTTGGCTTATGCCTGAGGTACCCCCAGAAGCATTCGAGTTGAAGCCCCATTTTCTTAGTCTACTACCGAAGTTTAATGGAAATGCCACCTAAGAACCATATGCTTTCCTGAAAGACTTCGAGATGGTATGCAACAACCTTAGTCACACGAGGGTTGGACAAGATTACATCAGGTTGAAGGCTACCCTGTTTGCCTTAGGAGATAATGCTACTCATTGGCTGAAGAATCTCGAGGTTAGATGTATGACCTGGATGCAGTCCAAGATATATTTTTGAAGAAGTTCTACCCACTCAGTAGGACTAACCAGATGAGGACGGAGATTGCTAGCTTTTCCAAGGGTCCCCACGAACCATTTAATGAAGCATGGGATAAATTTAATAATCTGATGCAAAAATGTCCCTGCCATGGCATTACCAAGACGATCTTAGTCCATACCTTGTTCTATGGCATGACCTTGAAAATGCAGGGGTTAGTGAGTGCAGCCTGTGGAGGAAGCTATCTAAATAAGAACGAAGATGCCGTATGGAAGATTCTGGAGCATATGGTAGAAACAGGTAGATCTCAGGCTACCAGGGCCTATTAGTTGTCTCTCTCAAGCCTATCTAATGAGACAACTAGGAGGACTGTAGCGGATATGACAAATGACCTAATTCCTAGCATGGGGATAATAGATGATAAGCTCACCATGGTAGAGCAGATCCACAAGAGGGTCACTGACCTTGAGGCGCTTTCACGATTGCCGAAATAAGTGGAGGAATTGACTGAGAAGGTAGCCAAGATATGGCTACCTGGTCCTTCTGCACCACCTATACCTGTACATTAAGTTCATCTTGTACAAGATCAGGTATAAGGGCCTCATAGCATCTGGGTTGAGGAGCAGTAGTACACTCAACAGGAGCAGCACACACCCCCACAGGTGGAGTCAGTCTACGAGGAGCCTCCGTAGGTGTTCGAGATCAACGGGCTGTGGTACAACCACGTGACCCTATCGGTAGACAGTCGGGGATAGGGAACGGCCAGCCACACCGACCTTCCTTAGCTTACCAGGAAACCAGCTCCATCACCGTACCGCGCTTTGTACAGTCCCGGCCAGGACAAGGATACCAGCCTCAGCAACATCAGTAGCAACACACATTCCACTCAGGCCAGCAAGGCCCTCCACCACCTTATACCATACCGTCCCTCCCGTAGCACTATCGACAAGGCCAACAGGGCCAGTATAGACCGCCGAATCACTCGTCCTCTAGTCAGCAGCAGTAAGCCCTGCCCACTAGTGAATTGGAGTCCCTCACCTTGGCCATACAGACCCTGAGTGATAGGGTTTAGCAGATACAGAACGATTACCTGGATATCAGAACAGATCTGAACTGTGTTTCACGTACCCAGGACCAACAGATGGTGCCAAAGACCCCAATTCCCACCCAGGTTCAGGCCAACCCAAATAGCCTAAATCAGGGTCAACACCGACCACGCGATCAAGTATACTATTCAGATTATTCTCTATCTGAACACGAGATCCTTTCGTACGATAATGTGAATCATATGACCCTCAGGAGAGGAAGCACCGTGACCGTACCTGATCGGGCGTGGGCACATAAGGAAGACGTTGCCAAGTCTCTACCTGAGGAGAACTTGGAGGCAGAGGAGCAGCATCACCATCGCCACCAGTGGAATAAGAGGATTTCCAGGTCCTCAAAGCACCATGGCAAGAAGAAGGAGAGGAGCACTAGTAGTGAATCAAGCGAACCAGATGAGGAGCCTGCACCAAGAGCAGCGTTAGATGCATCACTTGTTTCGCTAAAGGAATTTCTTTTTCGTCCGAGCCCATGTTAGTGTCAGAGTCCTGTACAGAACTCAGTTTCCCTATTGAATAAGAATCTTTCAGTTTCAGAATCTGATTTATCATCAATAATCCCTTTCCCCCGTGCCCTTAATGGTGGAAAGAAGAAAAAAACTAAAAATCCAAAAAGACGAGCCTAAGATGGCAGAGTTCTGCAACAAATACATCAAGGTCACAATCCCTTTTGATAAGTATGTGGACATGACACCTGCATTTCAGAAATACCTTAAGGTGAGATGCATACCTATTAGGGTCAGCAGGAAAACCAAAAGCCGTGTTGAGAAGCAAGTTTTGTCAGTAGCCACTACTTGCGCCATCAAGAATGAATTTCCAAGGAAGCGAAGGGACATGGGTGCCCATTATGTGGTGAGTCATGTCGATGACACTGTGTTTCCATGTACTCTCCTAGATAATGGATCCTCAATTAATCTGATGGCCATAGCCCTCTATGAGCGGCTAAATCTAGGACCTCTTAGGAAATCCAGAGCCTTACTCCAGTTCGTAGACAAATCAACCAAGAGGTCCAAGGGAGAATTGAGAAATATTATCATCAAAGTCGAAGGTCAGGATTACATGGTGGACTTTAGATGAAGCAGACAAGGTGGCAGAGGTCAGATTCTGAATCTAGCACCGATTACACTTCATCAGAAGCATATTGTGTTCATGTAGACACTATTGGGCCATGGAGACAGAACCCAGCTAGCACCGATGAGTCCCTCTCATCTGGAGAAGATCTTGTACATGAGACAGTTTGCGAGAACCTAAGGAGCGAATACAACGCAAATCATACAGAGAATGCATCCCCCTACATCTTCGATGACATAGAGGCCCAGCTGGGCCTGTCAATCCTTCCCTCTTTAGGACAATCAGAAGATGAGGATGATGAGCCGGACGTGGCTTTCACCGATTTCTTAGATACTTTTGACGATCCGACTCCAAAGCTGAATGAGTTGGTGGCAGTTACTTCAGAGATAGATCCAGCCACCACCAGCACAGAACCAAAGTTGATTGAGACAGATTTCCTTGATGATCACACCTTACCTAATCTCAAATCATTACCCAAAACCCTTAAGTACGCCTTCCTTGCAGGACAAGAGAGGAAATTTCCGGTCATTATCAGTTCGCGATTGACCAAGGAGCAGGAATCTCGCTTGCCAGAGATCTTGGAGAAAAACTGCAAGGCAATTGGCTGGAGCATTTCCGATCTCCACAGGATAAATCCCGCTCTGTGTTCGCACCATATCTACCTAGATAATGAAGCTAAATCCTCTCGTGAATTCCGATGCAAGTTGAATCCAAATTTACGAGAGGTCGTGAAGAAGGAAATTAAGGAATGGTGTGGCACGGGTTTTATTTACCCCATCTCCGATTCCAAGTGGGTGGCATGTTGTCACGAAAAAGTCGGGAATTCAGATGACCACCAATGAGGATGGAGAGGAGATCATGACACGAGTACCCACGTCGTGGCATGTCTGTGTGGATTACAGATGCTTGAATGGTGCGACGAAGAAGGATCATTTCCCCCTACCATTTATTGATCAGATCTTAGAAAGATTAGCAGGAAAGGAAATCTTCTACTTTTTAGATGGGTTCTCATGCTACAATCAAGTAGCTATCGCTCCTGAGGACCAGGAGAATACCACGTTCACATGCCCCTTTGGTACCTATGCTTTCTGGCGTATGCCCTTTGGGTTATGCAATGCTCCCAGTACATTTCAAAGGTGCGTGATTGTAGTATTCGCCGAGATGGTCGGTGAATTCATGGAAGTCTTCATAGATGACTTCTCGGTCTTCGACGATTCCTTCGATTCTTGTCTTAGAAATCTGAATCGAGTCCTCAAAAGATGTTGTGAGGTTAATCTGGTGCTCTCCTGGGAGAAAAGTCATTTCATGGTGATAGAGGGCATTGTGTTGGGGCATTTCATCTCGAAGAGAGGAATGGAGGTTGACCCTGCCAAGGTGGACGTGATCAAACGACTCCAGCCACCAACCAATGTAAAGCAGTTGCGGTCATTCCTCAGGCATGTCGGATTTTATAGGAGATTTATCAAAGATTTTTCAAAGACCGCCCTACTGCTAACTGATCTTTTAGTGAAAGACATGGAGTTCATTGTCGATCATAAATGTCTTGAGGTCTTTAAGAAACTTCAAGGGATGATCACGGACGCTCCGATCCTACAAGCCCCAGATTGGTCTCTTCCTTTCGAGATCATGAGGAGGCCTCAGATTTTGTTGTTGGGGCTGTGTTAGGATAGAGGCGGGATGGTATCCCGTTCGCTATACACTACGCAAGAAAAGTGCTTGATACCGCTCAACGTAACTATACAGTTACCGATAAGGAGATGCTTGTAGTAGTATTCACCTAGGATAAATTCAGATCTCATCTCATCGGATCTAAGGTGATTGTGTTCACAGATCATATAACACTACAATACCTAATGGAAAAGAAGGACGTGAAGGTGCGTCTTCTTAGGTGAATTTTACTCATATAGGAGTTTGATTTGGACATTAGAGATAAACCTTGAAAGAAGAACGTAGTGGCTGATCACCTCTCCCGTCTCGAAATTCTTGATACTTCTAATGACACGCCTATTCGAGACTCTTTTCCGGACGAGTCGGTTTTTGTTATCGACTCGCTCCCATGGTACGTCAATATAGTGAACTATCTTGTCTCCAAGAAAGTTCCCGAAGATTGGCCCAAGAGCAACATAGACCGACTTAATTCGGATGCGAGACATTACCATTGGGAGGATCCGATCCTTTTTCTTTGAAGGACCAGATTGCATATGGAGGTGGTATATTCCTCAGGAGGAATATCAGAGTGTCCTCACTTTCTGCCATAGTCTGGAGGCAGGAGGATACCACTCCGGGAGGAGGACTGGATGGAAGGTACTATAATGTGGATTATACTGGCCGACTCTGTTTCACGATGTGCTCACCTTTGCGAAGTCGTGCCCAGTATGCCAGCGAATGGGAGGAACCATTGGTTCCAAGGATGAGATGCCAATGCAGCCTATCATCATTTGTGATGTCTTTGACTCCTGGGGCATCGACTTCATGGGCTTATTCCTGGTTAGTCATGGTTTAGAATATATCCTTCTTGCGGCGGATTATCTGTCAAGGTGGGTGGAGGCTATCTCAACCCGAGCCGCAGACAGCAAGATCGTCTGTAAAGTCATCAGAGATCATATCATCTCTAGGTTCGGGATCCCCAAAGTGATATCCATTTTGTGTACAAGGACAAGGTAAAGCATTGGCACGATAGATTTATCAGACGAAAGATCTTTGTTCCTGCACAGAAGGTATGGTTGTTCAATGCGAGGCTGAAGGCTTTCCAAGGGAAGCTTAAATCCAAGTGGACGGGTTCGTTCATAGTCCGTGCTGTGCATGATAGTGGATGTGTAGAGATCACAGATCTTACAGATGGAGCACAGACATCCCTAGTTAATGGACAACTGCTGAAATACTTTGTCGAACCTAATGAACAGTTAGTCCGTATTGAGGAGATTGTTTTCATGCATGAGGCGAACTTAGGAGACACACATAGAACCATGCATGAGACCTTGCAACATTGAGCTCCCGCCATCAGCAGCATAGAAAAGATCCAGATCTTGATCCTTGTATATACTCACCCTTCTTGTATGTATTTCCTTTCCCTCCCTCCCTAGTGAGTCGAATCACTCACCCCAGCTCCATATCGTTTCATTTTATGGCTATACTGAGGATGACCAAATCCTAAGTATAGGGGGGAGAGTGACCCGAGTCTCTTCACCATTCTTTGTATATTCTCTAGATCTCATCGGTTCTCACGCTCACTCATGTCCTATACTAAGGCTGACCTGAGCCTAAGTATAGGGGGGACCGATGCCTGCTCTCTATATATACACATCCGTTTTCCCTCTTGGCCTCGTCTGCCCCATTTTTGATTTTCTTCTACACTTAGGCTGCAAGAGCCTAAGTATAGGGGGGCAGGACGACTTCTATACATTTTTCTGTTTTAGCTCTCCTACGCTTAGCACGAGCCATGTCTTTTTCCTCGCTTTTCATGCTCTGAGGACATAAACTAGATATTAAGGGAGCCAGGTATGCCTTTCTGCTGAAGCCTATGGGTGGAAGAGGATGGAGCTGGTCAAAAAAGTCTTCCTCGCTCTACTTAGAGAAGCAGAGAGGAGAAGTAGGATAATGGAAAATCACTAGTCCACAGCGCTTTCCACCACGTCCTCAGAAGAAGGAGCAGTAGCCTTCGCACGATACCTTCCATTGAAACCCGCTAGAGGACACTCCAAGAGTCAGTATTGCAGAGAGCTAGACACACTAAGTATAGGGGGAATGTATATATTACATATATACTTTACCCATAGCTCGTACTTTCACGTATTTTTGTATATATTATGCAATAATTACGGGGTGGGTAAAAAATGAAAAAAAATATTTTTGTATACTTGTATAACATTTGTATAATACTTATAAAACTCTTGAAAATTTGTTGTAAAATAGAAGGTATACCAAATTTTTGAAAAAAACACAAAAAAACAAAATAAAAAATGAAGGCTTCTTATTTACTCTTGCATATCATCCTTGCATTAAAAAAAGAGTCTTGCATTCATCTACATAGAATGTCATCAGCATTTAATTTGCATATCTAGCATACACAAAGTGAAAAGTTAGCGGGTTCTGAACCAAGTTATGAATAGATGTTGAGGATGGATTTGATTTGACCTTAATCTACCTATATTCAGAGGAACCTTATAGGAGCTGGAGTTAAGATTTTTCAGGTCAAGTGGCTTAATTCTTTGAGTCCACAAGTCTATGTTCACATGTCATCTTGATTGGTCTAAGTAGAATATCTCGAAAACACGCATGATTTTTTTAGATAGTGACCTAACTTGGACAAATACCATGCACATAGCTCTTCATTGATGAGGTGGTGAGGAGGTAGAATCCTTTGTCTTGGAGTAGCACACGAGTGGAAACATCCATCCTCCTCTAGGGAGGGAAGTGCATCTCAACCTAGTCTGGTGGTGTTGACATCTAAAAACAGGATGCTATGGGTTGCAATAATGCTTCAAAAGAGGGATAGTCTTCTGGCTCAAGAGGAAAAATCCTGATGTACATGCTGCACCATGTATATAGTTCAAAAAAAAGAAAAAAATGCAAGAACTCCAAAAAAGTGGACATGCCTGATTGAAAATAAACATCTGCTGGAGTATGTATATTTGTAAGAAGCCTGCAGCTGGATGACTGGGCTACACTGGTCAAGCATCCTGGGATAGGTAGCTACACTGGCTACCGTCCATTCTTCTCTCCCCCCTCTTCTTGAGCTGGTCGCACTTGAACTTAGAAGGGAATACCCCACTCCTCGAGGAAAGAGTTACTGGACCACGAAAGTAGAGTTATCTTGTTAGAGGAGGCTGGTTCTTTGCCATTTCTGATGTGGAGAGCTATATTTCACTTACACAGTACAAGTAAGACTCATACTCATCAGAAGTTTGCCTATGAGGATTTGTTCTGACCTGATTGTTGAGGCATCTTAAATAGAAGACTTGTGGAACTTAAAGTCTGTTAGTTCTTAAATTCAGATCCCAATAATATTCAGTCACATTATTAATCCAAAGGTCGAGTCAAGCTCCATTTTCACCTTTTGTTCATGACCTTGGTATGGAACCCAATCTCAATTCACTTTTGCATTTCATTTTAGTTGCTCGGAAAAGAGAAAGGTTTAAGTATAGTGGGTTGATGAATCCATGATTCATCACTCTAAAAGTTGAAAATAGAGCTTTGTTCCCGAGTAATTAGCTGCATATTTCTACTTATATTGCATAATTAGCATTCATGCATGCATAAATAATGTCTGCATTTTAGCATTCATATCTACATCAAATAAGAGGCCAAATTCACTTGTAGAAATCACATATTTGTATATATTTTATATTAACTCCAAATTCCATAAATTCAACTCTATAGTGTATATATTACTATCACTAATACAAGAAAAATACCAAAAAATACTAACTTGTAAAATTGACCAATAAAACTCGAGTCCAAGTTTGAGACCATGAACCTTAAAATGTGCATATCTCTCTCTTACAGCATCCGATATAGGTCTACTCCCTTTTTAAATAATATACATTCAGAGACCTTCAAAACAAGACCAATTTCAAGAAAATAGGAGCTCGTATGCAAAACTTGGGTTTGGGCCCCTATTGTATATTGTACTTATTTGTATTTGTACCCTTGTATTTTATCACTTCATTTAACCTAGTTTCCATTTTTGGTCAACATGAAACTTGTAGATCTTATTGAGATCTACAACTTTCATGTTTTGAGTTTTTCCAAATTCTGCCATATTCCCCCTCTTATTTCATTTTCTTCCTCGCAATAATATGATTAGGCCATGTGGTGCCTTCTGGTTGCGCCACGCAGCCCATCTAATCACGCGCCACGCGCCCCGACTTTCCAACCGTTGGATCGCCTCCAGGCACTTCCATCGTAGCCATCCGTTCCCTCACTCGCTTCCAACCTTTCGATCATTCTCAGATCTCATCAAGGACGTCCGCTAGCGCTGCGCTCTCAGCGTGCCAAGCATCACCTTCCACAGCCGTCTGATCGACAATCTCATTTCATCATGGTCGCCCGTTCCCACCTTCTACGCATCCCTCCACGTGGCGCTCTCTGCGCCCCTCGATCCTCCATCCATTAATCGAATCCCTGCCATCGGTTCTACTTTAATCCCCATCGTTCGATCTCCTTCCAGATCCCGTCTGGACCGCCTGCTAGCGCCCACATCCCCCTTGCATCACGTGGCGTGCCCTTCGCCCTACGATCGTGCCCATCGATTAGATCCTAGCCGCAGCCTCATGCCCAGATCTCAACCGTTGGATCATGAGATCCAACAGCGGGGGACTCGTCTCCTTCCTCCCGAAGACCCCTCGCCGACATCGCCCCACCTCGCCAACCATCTCCGCCCTTTCTATTTCCCTCGCCACTTCCGCCACCATCTCCACTCGATAATTGCTCCACGATCAACCCCACTCTCCCCTCATCCTCGCCAGCACCCAGTTTCGCCTTGAATCCCTTTCCCTCGCTCCATAATCACCATGCAAGTCACGACCTCCATCGTCAGGATCTAAAAACTTCAACTATAAATACATCACCTCCGGACACCTTTTCCTCTTTCCGCCCTTGCACGAGAGTCCCTCGAGCTCCACTCCTCCGATCTATGACAGAGATTCGGCCTGAAAACGAGCGACGAAAGAGCATCTTCTCCGACGAGATCCACGGTGAACCTTCACCGTGCAGCAGCTTCACTGACAAGCTGCTTGAGCTCGGGCACCTGCCAGCCCTAGAGCGACGACCAATGGCTCCAATTCGAGCCCCAACTCCCAGGTAGACTCTTTCGTCTTCTTCTTTGATCCCCTCCTTCTTCCACTCCGATTTTCTCTGAATTTCTCCGACCTCCTCGCTCAATACCACCTTCAACCGACCATCGATCGAGCTTCGCATCGGAGCTATCGTCTTCACGCTTCACTCTTCTTGTCTTCCCGAACCATCGCCACCTCCGACCACTACTCCGCCCATCACGGCGGAGGAGCATACCGGCCATTCACCCTCTTCACTCCATAAGCCCTTGAGTACCCAACTTCACCCACGAGACCTCACCCACCACGCTTTGGCTAGTCACTAACCTTGTAGGTACCTCCTTCGTCACTGGCCGGACTCGTCGCCGGAGCTCCTTCGAGCAGCTTCGTCTCCAGCATCCAGGCCTCCATCACGACTCACAGATGCTCTAGCTGCTCCGCCGCACTCCCACGATGACGCCCAACCATTAAGGAGCAGCCCGGAGTCCTCGCCACGCTTGATATGAGGTGTTGGAGATCAGATCTCATCACCGGAGGCCTAACTTCGTCGCCCGATGCAGGAGAAGAAGACGGTACAACTACCGTTGGATACACCCTTCCGGTGGTCATCCAACAGCCCACAAGGAGCCACGTCGACACAAACCACACCTTCTAGCGACCGTCCGATCTTGATGATCGGGCAACCCTAGTTCTTCCACGTGTCAACATTGGGAGGAGGTACATTTCCTCAAGGCTTGGATTCCCCCGAGCCAGTCGAGCCTGCCTCCAGACCTGAGCCTCTAGTCGAAGTGCCTGAACCACTCCGAGCCTCCTTCGTTGTCCGAGCCACCATCCGAGTCTCGCACCTCACCTGTCTCTGTCATGTGATGTTTGGGCAAATTGCATTTGGTCCCCTGCTAGTTTTGGAAATTGCATTTCAGTCCCCACCAGTAACATCACGTGAGGTGCATGTAGTCCCATGGAGAAATTGCACTCATACCCTGATCTTTATAGGAAATTGCATTTTAGTCCCTGTACGTACGTTTCTGTTTTAATCAATTTTATTTATGTTTGCATTTATACCCGTGTGTTGACATGTTTATTTAGGCACTCATTTAGCATCATTTATTAATTCTAAAAATTGCATATTGTAGAGAAACTTCTATACGCACGTTTCTATTTTAATCAATTTTATTTATGTTTGTATTTATACCCTTGTTTAGGCACGTTTATTTAGTCACTTATTTATCATCATTTATTAATTCTAAAAATTGCATATTGTAGAGAAACTTATTCTCTATCATTGTGAAGGCTTGTTACATTTTTATAAGCTTCGAGGAATTTAGTATTAT
The DNA here is from genome assembly GCA_037367405.1 of Ottelia alismoides. Classification (NCBI taxonomy): domain Eukaryota; kingdom Viridiplantae; phylum Streptophyta; class Magnoliopsida; order Alismatales; family Hydrocharitaceae; genus Ottelia; species Ottelia alismoides. The sequence continues at coordinate 80,055 of JAZKJV010009537.1, forward strand.
TCTTTTTGTGGAAAATTACATATTTTGCCCACTGTATGCCTTTAATTAATTATTAAATTAATTATTGCTCCAAAAATCACCAAAAAATCACAATAGGTTCAGTTTAAGTAGTTCTACATTGGCTCAAAAATCACATCATTTGCACGCATAAGGAGGCCTTAATAAATTAATTGGTGCTTTGCTTCATTTATTTTTAATAGGTCCAAAATTCATCATTTTTGAGGTCTGATAATTTTCCTGGATTTCTCTCACATAGAAGTATATAGTTAATTTTTGTATCTGAAAATGATTTAATTTGGTATTTATTAAAATTAACTTTGCAAAAACCATCATGCATTAATTTTAGTTCATAGTTAATTCCTCTAGAGTCGAATAATTCCAAAAAATGCAGTATCTTAATTTCATTGCATTTCACATTCTTTCCAAGTTTCATATTTTTATACCTTATTTGACTAACTTTACTTTTTTTAACCTACGAAATTGGTCCAGATTGCATCGCATTTTATTACTTGCATAAAAAACATAAAAAAATATTCTCCTGAAAACCTAACATTGGAATTGACTACGAATTAATCTAAGGAAAAAGTTGCCTCCCTAAGTTCGACTTGGGCTTGCCCAAGTAAAATAAAAATTGCCGCTTGCGTTTAATTGACTATTAATCAAAGTGGTTTTGATAAGTTCAATTTTACCCGACTACAACGAACATCATTAAAATTTAATCGTTAATCCAGTTTAATTAATAAGGGTAACCTAGGCACTTTTTACCCACGCGACCACCTACCGCCCATCCATCACCCAACAGGCACGCGCCGGTGCCACACACCTGCGAGCTATTCTAGAAACCTGCAAGCCTCATTCTGCCTTTGAGTTCACCGAAGAAGGAAGGGATAGGATTCCACTCACGTGCGGGATACCCCCTTCTGTGGTAAATTTGCAATTAAGCCCCCGCAGAAGCAACGAATTCCAGACAACCCCCCAACCCTCCCGTACGTGACCATCACGTAAAAGGGAGGGCTATTTACATTCAGCCCCCTGAGGATCTAGAAATTCACGCAGAAGACCAACTAATTGTACTCACGTGAGGCGCACGTGACCCGGGGAAAAATTACAGATAACGCCCTCACTGTTTCAATAATTTCAGCCGCATATTTCTTTTCAGTCAATTTTTTAATTTGCATTTAGAACCCTATGTTTGCTTTTTTTTAACCTCATTCTGGCAACATTTTATTTATTAAAAATAGGCTTTTTGTTCTTCAATTAATTCTCTACATTGTGGCAAACTCATGATATACTATACTATGTGATTATTTAATAATTATTATTCTTGCATAATATTGCTTATTTTCCCATCAGCGCTTAGAAATTCATATTTAATCAACCATAGCTACAAAATTTGCCAAAAATTATGGATCATAGAATTAATTGTTAGGGTTTTTATCAGTTGTGCCCCTCCGAGATATCGCAATATCAGTTATGCCCCTATCTTTTTGGTAATATCAATTGTACCCCTAACTTCTTGCCCTTTTATCAGTTGTGCCCCTTGGGTTAGTTGCTGTCTCCCTACAGTGCAAACGAACGTTAACTTTGAGGACATAAGCGGAACTAATTTAAAAAAAAAAGATTCAATGGTCATTTGTTACCCTCATCCTATTCTTCTTCTTCCTCTTCCCCCATCCTCTTCCTCTTTCTCCAACCTCATCCTCCTCCCTCTCCGCCCGAAACTCCTCCCCCACCCTTGGTTGGTCGCCCTCCCCCCGCAGCTCTTCCCCCGACAACCTCATTCCTCTTCTCCCCTTCTCTTCCTCCTCCCCAGCCCTTTCTCCTCCTCCAGCACACCCAGCTCCTGCCCCACGTCACCTCCACCCCGAGCTCCCCTCCTGTGCTGCCCCCAGATCCTCCGTGCTAGTTCCTCCGCCCCCGAGGACCTCCTCTCCCCCTTCCCCACAAACCCTCGCCCGGTGGCGACCTCTTCCAGCCATTCTGCCCCCTTTGAATGGGTACTCGAGGTCTCAGGATATCGTAACAAGCTGGGTCAGTGGGCTAAATTTCATATCAACAAAGAGAGTACTATTCTTCTCGTGGATTTGGATCTTAATGCAGGACACCATGAGAAGCCAAGGGCTCAGAATTGCAAAGTCCCACAGAGGCGACTAGATCACACTTGTACTGCTCTTTGCACTAGTGGGCGTTCTTAATCTCATCAACCCTTTCCATCGCTATGTCAGAAGGATCGATATTAATGATCTCAATTACCCTCTTCACGGCGTCACCTTCCCAAAGTGGGCAGTACATGTGTGCATCCATCTCACTAATTAATCTCCTTATCTTATAGTAATATCTTGGTTCTTCAGAAAAAGATGAGTATATTTTCTTTTGGGTTGAGAAAAATTAACACATGCATGTGGTAGCAGTTCTGTTCCTGATCGTCATTTTACTTATTTTCTATCAGTGAAGGAGAGATGCTTATGACCTGCATCACGCCATACTTGGTACCAATCTTACAATAGTTAATTTCTTACACGGATAGGGATTTTAATAAGGTTGTTTATGATGGTCCTACTGTAGGTCTTCTGTTCTCTATAGTGCGATCAGCTATCGTGACTGACGTCTTGAAGGACGCGGTCGGACGACCTCGACCGCACTTCTTCTGGCAGTGTTTTCCCGATGGCAGCGAGGCGAGTTTTACATTCTTTATCTGTGATGTGTTCATCTTGATATGTGCTCAAATTTAGCTGTTTGAGTTCATTCATACGATCCAGTCACCGGGAACGTCGTATGCCATTGAGAACCTGGAAGTGTAAAGCAAGGTTACAAGAGCTTCTCGAGAAATATAAAATTATATTTAATGGATCCGGTCACCAGGAACGATCCGTAGAAATATAAAAATTTAGCAATTTAATGGATACATGAAGGTGTAATTAAGACTGAGAAATTATGAAGAGAAAGGAAGAACAACAAATGGAGGAAGAAGAAGATGATAATGAAGTCTGAACAATTATAACCCTCATAACTGCACCATGGTTTGAAAAAATCATGGTTAAGTCAACTCATTAACGATCAATCTGACGGAAGGGCACAAGTGATAACAGTGAAAGAAGTGAGGGGCACAACTGATATTACAAAAAAGATTGGGGCATAACTGATATTACAATATCTCAGAGGGGCACAATTGATAAAAACGCTAATTGTTAATAACATTGTGCCAAAAAAGAATTGCATTTGCATACATACTTTTTCTCTATAAAAATCATTTCATGCATTTTACTAATTAATTTTTAGTAGATATTAAATCCAAAATGTTTAGGGGTTAGGATTTTTCTGAGATAGATCACCTAGTGATACATCTTAAATAATTTTATATCCTGAAAATAAATAGATTTAATATTTATTACAATCAACTAGTGAAAATTTCTTTGTTTGCATTTACCGTGCATATTTTACATCGTATTCTACAATCTGGCCAAGTTTGAGGATTTTTGCAATTCATTTGATCAGAATTTACATTTTAACCCTCGAATTTTCACTACAAAAAATGCGATTGGCGTGCACACGATGTGGTGCACTTGGCGAGCACATGTGCTCACTCACAGACTAGCGAGCACTTAGGTTGCACATGTGATCGGCAGCCTGATCACTCTTTTTAATCTGGAGGTATGGTTATGTTTTCGTAAATGGCCGAGCACTTGAATAGCACAAGTGCTCGCCCCGATGTGCTCGCCTAGTTGAAATTCAAGGTGCGGCTGGATCAGCATGTGTCAAATTCTGGGCGAGCACATAAAGAGCACTGAGCGAGCACATAAGTGTGCTCGCCCGAGCCCGTAAACAGAACGTCGGGCGTCCCTTTCCTCATTCCTGCGTGAGTCCCTTATTCCTTTCCCCTCTGGCGATCCGTGCTCAGCCATTACCGCATCGAGGGACCTCCGTTTGACTATTCAATCACACACACACACCCTCTTTAGGTATATCTTATCATCCTTTCTCTCTTTTTTGCGTATTTCATTCGATTTCATACTTGTTTTAGAGGTTTAGGGTTTTGATGTTGTTGATTGTTTTATTCTTAAATTTAATATCACTAGTTGTTAATCTTGTTGCTTATGCTTCATATAGTTGTTTAATATGTAGTTGTTGTTAGATTTGAGTTTATATTTGTCTAATATAGATGAAATATTATAGGTATGTCAAGTGTTTGATTAAATAACACAACAAGTAAAGTGTTTAATTAGAGAAGTAGATGAATGCTGATAGAGATGGGATGAGAGATACATTAGTTTCATAACACTAGGTTCATAACATTAGGTCCATTGAGAAGTGCCATAACATTAGTTTAATAACACTAGAGAATGTTGAAAGAGGGGATAGGAGATACAAAGCCTTTGAGAATAAGAACTATATAATGTATGTCAAATTAGTCATTTATTTAAGTTAAAATCGTTGGTGGTGATACTAACTATAAACAAAAATATTTCTTCTGTGATATTTTATTATCATATTAAATTCTAGTTAATGTGGTCAAGTATATCACATTAACTTATAGTTAGGTTGATGATAATTCTAAAACACTAACCATTAATTATTATAAAATCGCACAAAATCATCAAACACAGTGCGTCCCTCCACACTGGGTGGTGTGTGGCCCTTCACAATGGGAGGCGTGTGCAACACATTGGAAGATTTGATCACCTCTAACTGTGTTATATTTTTTTATATGAGTTTCACAGCACCAGTGGTCTCACTTTGGGATGTTTATCCCAGACCAATGGTCATGGATTTTGATGTTTGCTGGTTTAAAATTCAATTTTTTGCAGGTACCCATCTAATATTATTGAGCCAATCCACTCTATTAGGCATTACATTAGGATCACACTTATCTCTATCCCTATCGTTAACCAACCAAATTTACTTAATTGCCCGGCTAACATAAATGAATAAATATTTTAAGATTATTTTATAGTCCCATTTGTAGCACGTACAAATGTATGACGTAAAGTGATCTTAAAGTATTACATTTATGCTATCTTTCCTTAGTTCTGAGATCCCGAACTAAGGAGGTCCGTAAGGATTCAAACTTACTAAAAGGTGATTGTTGTCACAATCTCTTTATTTCTGATGGAAATTCGGTTCATAACCCCTTCCTCTTCGGTATACCAAATCAATCATAGTTTACTATCGAAATAATCACTAATATGATTATTTTGAAAGTTGATTGCGATTGATTTATGAGGTATACGGGAGAGGTGCAGGGTTATGCTGCCGAATTTTTGTCAGAAATAAATAAGCTTGTGACAATGACCATCTTTTAGTAAGTTTGAATCCTTATGGACGGGCTCAAGTGATAACATAATTAAGACACTTCTCTTCTCATCTTTTATCTCAATAATGGGTTAGGTTTAGGTATTCCTCACATATTTTCCTGGATTTGACATTATAAATTGTTTCATTCAAGTTGATCAATATGACTAATAGAGAGTGGATGTAAACCGTGTAGTAGATGGACGTGTAGCAGATACCTTTCAAAGAGGTGTTCATGAATTTATACAATTTGCTTACGCACAAGGTTCCCGTGTCGTGGATTCAGATGGAACTATCTTGTGTCCATGTCAAAAATGTCATTTAATGAGGAAGAGATCCAAGGATGAAACTCAGTTACATCTTTATAAAATGGGTTTCATGGAAGGATATCAGATTTGGTGGAGGCATGGTGAGGATTATGAGGACAGAATGAATGATGTGGAAGAAGTGGACAATAGTAATCCTTTTGTAGATATGGTTATGGACGTTGCGGGTCCTGATTTTAATGCTACTTTTTTAGATGATGAGGAACCATATGGAGAGTTCGCAGAATTCTACGAGCTGTTGAAAAAAGCAGAAGAGCCATTGTGGTTGGGTTGCAAGACATATTCAAAACTCTCTGCGGTTTCAGATCTTCTATCGATGAAGATGGAGTATAATATGACATATTCTAATTTTGATGCAATGCTTAGATTATCAAGAAAATGTTACCAGAAGATGCAGAATTACCTGATAATTATTACAAAACGTAAAAGATGATGCGAAAGATGGGTTTAGCGGAAGTTAAAATAGACTCTTGCATAAGTCATCATATTTTATATTACGGGGAACACCAGTATTGACAATGGTGTCCTGAATGTGACGAGCCAAGATATCAGGAAGCTAGTAAGAGTGGGACAAAAATCTCGAGAAAGATTTTACATTATTTCCCGTTGACTCCAAGATGAAACGGCTATATTATTGCAAAGAAACGGTGAAGCATATGACATGGCACACGGAACATAAAGTCTATGAGTATATGGAGCATCCATCCGAGTCTGATTGTTGGAAAGTATTGATGTCAGCTTTGCCTACATTTTACGAAGAAAAGAGGAATTGCATTATAGGTTTATGTACCGAAAGATTTAATCCTCATGCAAGAAGTAAATATTACTCTTGCTGGACAATAATGACAACACCATACAATCTACCCCCATGGTTATGTAATAAGCGACAGTTTATGTCTTTTTCGCTGTTGGTACCATGACCTACACATACGGGAAAATACATCAATGTTTATTTACGTCCTCTTATAGATGACTTGAAAATGTTATGGGTCGATGGAGTTTATACATATGATGCAAATAAAAGTCAAACATTTAACATGAAAGTAGCTCTACTTTGAACGATAAATGACTTCTCGGCATATGGAATGTTATCTGGATGGAGTACGCATGGACATAAAAGTTGTCCATATTGTATAGAGAATACTAAATCATTCCAGCTTCAACAGGGTCGGAAACCATGTTTTTTTGATTGTCACAAATGTTTTCTTCCAATCAATCATCCATATCGAAGGAAGAAGCAGTCATTTAAAAAGAATATAATTGATCTTTCAGATCCCCCACCATTCAAGACAGGCGATACGATATTATCAAGCTTGGAAGTATTGGAGAAATCAGCCTTAGAGAATGCAGATAAAACAAAAAATGTTCTTGGTTTTGATGACAGTCATAATTGAATTAAGAAGAGTATATTTTGGGAATTACCATATTGGAGCAAGAAACTGATACGACACAACTTAGATGTTATGCATATAGAGAAAAATGTATTTGATAACATCTTCTATATTGTTATGAATGTAACCGATCGATCAAAAGATACAGTAAAGTCTTTTCGTGATTTATAAATCATATGCAATCGGACAGAGTTGCATATAAAGGAACATGATAATGGAAGGGTTGAACTTGCTAAAGTGAAGTATACCTTAGGCAGAAATCAAGTTAAGCTTGTCTGCGAATGGACAAGTAAATTGAAGTTTCCAGACTGATATGCATCAAATTTTTCTAATTTGGTCGATTTAAAGAAGTTTTCAATTAAGGGAATGAAAAGTCATGACTGTCATGTTTTCATGGAAAGATTTCTACCGATAGTGTTCAGAGGATTGTTACCAAAAAATATTGTCGATGTTCTTTCAGATGTCAGCAGATTTTTCCAGGTTCTATGCTCTTCACGCATACACCGCATGGAGATGGATTTTCTTCATAAAAATATTCCTTTGATTATGTGTAATTTGGAGAAGATATTTTTGCCGTCATTTTTTGATTCAATGGAGCATCTGATGATTCATATTTCATATGAAGCAAAAGTAGGAGGGTCGGTTAAATATCGTTGGATGTATCCATTTGAAAGGTATTTACAAATATTATAATCTTCTTGCATTCTTTACTATTTGAATAAAATGTTAACCTATTTCCATATAGGTTTATGTTCTTTCTTAAAAGAAAGGTCCGAAACAAAAGTAAAGTTGAAGGATCAATAAGATCGCAATATATATATGAGGAAGTCGCAACATTCTGCGCTAGGTATCTTTCCGGAAGATGTGGAGACAATCTACAATAGATTTAGGAGGAATGCGACAATTTACTTGGAGGAAGAACCTTGTATCAATATCTTTCATCAATCCACTCAACTCATAGGAAAGGTAACTGAACGTTTCTTATCGAAATAGGAGAAGGATGCTACAGAGTTATACGTATTAGACAATTACGAGGAAATAACACCATATGTTCAGTAAGTATTTGTATTACTTTATGTATATATGCAAATTCAATTTCAAGTAATTATGATGTTTCTTTTACTAGTTTTAGAGAATTTAGGAAGAAAATTATCGAGGAAAATCCTAATTATTCAGATGACGAAGTTCTGAGCATCTATAGGAATCAATTTCGAGCTTGGTATAAAGATCGCTTAAAACAGTTGGATGGTGGTAATTTTTGTTCTCATATTTTAAAATATTTTGGACAAAGACGTGTTTATAAGGTCCGATCTTACAACTCTTGCTGCAACAATGGTTATCGTTTTCATACCTTCAATTCCGGTAAATATTTAACAACTCATAAAAATGGAGTGATGGTTCGTTGATCTTGTTATGAGGAAGATCATATGAATTATTATGGAATTTTAAAGGAGATACTAGAAGTGGAATATAGTATTCCAGGCTTGAAAAAAGTAGTTCTCTTCTTGTGTGATTGGTATGAACCCAATGGAGGTGTAGTACTCGATAGTAGAAATAACATTGTCGATGTGGATTGGTATGAACCCTTCGTTTTAGATTCTCAAGCGGATCAAGTATGTTATCTCCCACAGGTGTCAAAGAAGAGAAAGAGCGTTGAAACTTTAACTGTTGTGAAGATAAATTGTCGATGCTATATTTCTAATGATTACACTCATCATAAAGATGACATAGATGAAGCATTCACACCGACACATGACCGAATAAACTTAACAGAACAAGTCCCAATCATCAAATCGATTCGATTGGCTGATAATGAGCTGTATATGTTGACCTACAAGATGATACTGACTCCACAAACGATGATTTGGAAAACTCAGAAAACGAAGAAATATCCTTTAATCCCACCGAAATAAATGATGAAGATTAGCTATAAGTTTTATTACACTATTATAATCGAATTAGCTAAAATCTTTAGTAATAACTATGTAATTAACTATTACATCATCATTACAGTCATGGCAGGTTTTGGATGTGGCGGGGCTCTGAAAAGCGAAATGGCGAGAGCCGCTAAATAGTGGTCTGACAAGTCAGACTCACTGTCGCTGATGCGACTACTCAAGCTTCTTCGTTCTTCAACAATTAACCCACACAATCAATCAAAAATTGAATAGCAAGGATTAAAATATATTATACCCAACTAAAGATGTACAATGGCAAGCAAGTATGGGTCGAACTCAGGAAGCAAGGGTGTAGAGCATAGATAAAAATCCAATCCTAGGTCTAATACACAACTTAGCCGATCTAATTTCTTTTTGTGGGTTTTAATTTTTAATTTTTTTATTTTAATTTTTAATTTTTAATTTTGTATTTTGATTTTTAATTTTCTGATTTTTATAATTTTATATTTTATATATTTTTTATTCTTTTTTTTCAATATTGGAATTTAAAGACATGGTAATAAAAGACAATGCAAAGTATTTAATAAAAGGTGCAAAAATAACCAAAAATTCAGAAATAAAATGTTTTTTGATATTTTTAGGATTTTTTACTGTTTTTGTGATTTTTGGGAATTTTCAAAGTGTTTTTGGTATTTTTAATTACTGAAATAGAGCAAGATAGTGAAATGAGTGCTGGCTGTGAATAAAATGGAAGTTAAAAATAGAAAACAACAACCAAAATTTTTCACACTAATTTTCAAATAAAGAGAACAAAATATAGACCAAACAGAACCTGAGTTTTATTTTTTGGAGTTTTCTACAATTTTATAGATTTTTTTGAAGTTTTTGGGTGTTTTTAAATTTTTAAGGTTTTTCTTTTGAGATTTTTAGTGAATTTTGGGTTGAGATTAAAGCAGGTCAAAACACACAACATAAAATATTTTTGGAATTTTTTAAGACTTTTTAATATTTTTTGGTATTTTCTAAGCTAGACAATATTGAAACAACATGTTTTTGATTTTTAATAAATATAAAAATACAATAAAATTAAAAACTAAAAATATGGCGTAAAAGTAGAAGCAAACAAGAGCTTAAACCTATTTTTTGAGAATTTTTAGCAATTAAATGAGGCGTGAAAAAAATAGGCTAAGCACACAAAAATCATAAGCCTAGCAGGGGTATAATTGTAATTATAGAGACATCCATGGGCTTAGCAGCAATTTTCACCAAAGAAGCACGCGCAGAACATGTGAAACACCATTCACAGGGGCATAATTGCAAATATCAAAAGCCGGCAGGGCATGCATGCAATATTTCTGAAAACATATTATATTAACTACGCACAGGGATAAAATTGCAAATAACGAAAAGTTCAGGGCCAAAACTGCAAAATACCCAAAAGTCACGCGCCCCAGTCACGTGAGGTGACGTGGCGTGGACCGAAGTGCAAATAGTACAACTGTGAGGGTCTAAGTGCAAATATTACAAAACTTTTTAAACTTCAAACGAAAGTTACTAGACTAAAAAGTAAAAACAAAAATGCTTGGGCTGAAGATGCAAAATACCCAAGCTCACAATCGTGCGGCCGATGGAGTTCCACTTGGACACGTGGCGAGCATCGAGCGGCTGATACCCCTTCGTCCTGAATGGCTGAGATTAGATCATGGGTGGTCGATCCAACGGCGGGGAGCAGCAGGCGATTGGACGGCTGGCGTTGCGTCTGGAGGTGGCGGCTGATCCAACGGTAGGGGGAGGTTCAAGAAGAACACCTCCCCGGCGAGATTCGGTCGACGACTGCGGCCGACACACGGCCGCTCCGGCCCCCGGATCAAGGACAAAAGGATCCTGGGGCCCTTCCGCGTCAGTTGATGGCCTCCGGCGAGGCGGAGGGGGCGTGGAATGGCCGGACGAGGAAGGCAACCTGGGCGGAGGGGCCTGGAGTCGATGAGGGTCGAAGGAGCCTTCTCTGGGGCTCGGACCTGCAGGGTTAAGTTCGCAAAAACCAGGCGAGCAAAATGGTGGGGTCTGATGGGTCAAATGAGGCGATTGGTGGTGCGGGCGAAGAGCTCCGACGAGCGGCGGAGAGCGGAGCCCCAGCGACTCGATCTGGGCGAGATCGAGGTGTGATGATGGGTGGAGCGGAGCGACAGAGTGAAGGGGAGAAGGATGGAGGTGATTTGGGCAGCGAAGACAACTGGAGTGGCCGGAAACGTCGTCGGAGCTCAGCTCCGTCGTGGCTTCGATCGAGGATTCACGGTGATCGGCGTAACGGAACACGAAAGTGATATAAACCTACCCTAATATACGCTAATGCTGCAAGAAAATAGAAGAATAAGAGGGAGAGGCTCACCGGAGATGGAAGTGGAAGACTTCGAACGAGGCTCCGGCGAGGGTCGAATCACTTCGATTCTACACCAAATACCTCGGACCCAGGCTCGATTTGATGCCTGCTGTCACCAGGAGCACGAAGGACTCGGGGTTTGAGGGTGAAAATGGCGGAAGAAGGACTTTGTTTGAATCGAAGTTGGAGGTGCTCTTTTGAAGGGTTGACGGACGGTGGGGGAAGAACGAGGTCCAGCAGTGGCTACAGTGGCCCTTCGTCCAAGGTAACGCGAGGGCGGGCATGCCCATAGATCGAGGATCAAAAGTCGCGAAGGGCCTTTCATGCGTTGATGCAAGAGGGAGCCTCGAAAAAATGGAGAAAAGGGGTCAAACGCGACTCTGACAAGGGTTGCAGGGCTAGGACGACCAGTTGACCGAGGTCAACTGGGGCTGAAACCTGGTTGGTCCACGTAGACCAACCAGGAATAATCCCTGATTATTGTTTAATTAATTCATTTAAAAATAGAAATAAGTCGAATTAAATAATAATTATAAAATGAAAAATATTCGTTATTTTATGTAGTATTTTATTATGATTTTTAATTATTTTTATGAGGCTTATTTTTACATGTTCACTTTTTAGCCCTTTATAGGTATGATACATATGTGTTTTAACATTTTATTTTTATTTTATGTATTTTAATGTTATTATTTTTATTTAGTATTTTATAAAATTATAAAATACTTTTATCTACACAAATATATTTTTATTCTAATTTTATGATATGTTTTGTATATTTAATAAAATAGAAGTATATTCAATATAGGTATAAGCATAGATATAGGACCTATGTATCAAATATGTATGTGTTTTATTTTGAGTTTTATTTAGGTTTTTATTCTAATTTTAATGTACATAATTATTATAAGTAATATTTGCAAAATTATAAAAATATAAAATTATAAAAATAAATAAATAATAATAAATTGAATATTTTAATATGTACAAGTATACAAGGTGGGTCCAAAACTCAACTTTCAAACCGTAGCTCCGCCAAATGCGAAACCACCACCATTAATTAGCTTATTTTCTTCTATATACAATTAAAGGTGAGTATGCTGCATTTGGAGTTGTCAGTTGTGAGATACAGGTCTGGGAATTTGGGATTCTGGATTTTTATTCAGACCATAACTTTTTATCTGTACATTATTTTTGAGTGAAATCAGTTTTGTATTTTTCTTTATTAAATTATCTACAACTTTCATGTACGAAGTTTCTTTATTTGATGAATAAAAAGTATAACAAAAAATAGGTCCCAAAATGAATACAGAATGAATAAAGAGTATAGGTATTTACACTGTATTTTGGCCCTTATCTCCCCCCTACTTTATTCCTTGTCGACCTATTCATCAAGATGCCTAGGTCTCGGGGGTTTTGGGTCATAAAATATTTACAATATTTTATTATTTTTCTTTTCTTTATTTATTCTATAATTTTGGCTTTAATTACAGTATTTTATACACTAATTGAAAGCACATGCATGAATGCTAAGATGCTCTATTTAATGCTATTTACAGGCATTTGCTAGGATTTTTGGTGCCAAAATGATAGAATAAAGATGATGAAATGTGGATTCATCATCCCCCTATACTTTACCTTTGCTAGTCCCTAGCAAACACTTATGCAATAAGTGCAAAAGAAGAAGAAAGAAAAGAAAAAGAAGAACTTGGATTTTATCTGATTATCAAACTTGTCTTCGCAAAATCAAAGTTTGTAGCTTAAGTCGGACCTTTGGAGATTTAGTGCGGGCGGAACCTTAGTGAGAACCGTGTTTGAAATCCAACAGTCCTTGAGAAGCCCAAAACTCTGTCCAAGTCTCCTCAATAGCCAGGTCAGAAATACTTCAACTCATACGTAAACTCTTACGACTATGAATCTGACTTGTACAGTGTAAGTGATGGTGGCTCTCCCCAACTAGAATGACAAAGAAACTGACTTCTCCAGTACGACAACCCAATGATTCCCCAATCCAGCAACTCCATCCTCGAGGAGCGGGGTATTCCCTTCTAAGTTCAAGTGGTAACCAGCTCAAGAGGAGGGGGTGGAGAGAAGAATGGACGGTAGCCAGTGTAGCTACCTATCCCGGGATGCAAGACCAGTGTAGTCAAGTCATCCTGCTGCAGGCTCACATGATATGACTTTGGAACTCAAGCTTGCTTATTGACTTTACAACATATGTACATACTTTGCAGGCTTTTATTTTTGTACATGCCTCAACACACCCTTTTTTTTAATACTATATACAGGAGCATTTACATAAGGAGTTTTTCCTCTTGAGCCAGTAGACTATCCCTCTTTTGAAGCTTTATCGCAACCCACAGCCTCCTGTCTTTAGACTTCCTAATCACTGGATGGGTTGGGGTGCACTTTCCTCCCTAGAGGAGGACAAATGTTTCCACTTGCGTGCGTCTCATATCGACAAATCCAATCCCCTCACCACTCCAACTGAGTTTAGCCATGTGAAAGGTGCAGGTGTCCAAGTTAGGTCATTATCAACAAGAGTCTTGCGTGTGCTCCGAAATACTCTACTTAGGCAGGCAAGAATCCAATGAACTAAGTCTCGTGATCATCAAAGAATTAAGTCAACTAGACCCGAAGTACCTCAAACTCAGTTTCTATAAGGTTCCTGTTATTAGGTAGATTTTAAGGTCCAATCAAGCTCCAATCTCCGGATTTTACTTAGACTCGTTCAACTTTCAAACTCAATCCGAAAAATGCGAATGCTATGTAATGCAATGCAGAAAATATTTTTGTGATGCAATTTTCAAAGATTTTGAACTTTTTATAATTTTTGAAAACATGATCATGATGCCTATGTAGATGCATTTTTTTGTATTTTCCAAAAAGATTTTTCAAATGTTTTTGGATTTTAATTTTGCAAATGTTTTTGGGAATTTTTTAAAACAAAAAGATTTTGGCTAAAAACTAGGTGAAAATATGTACACGGGAGTGCTTCTTATATATACAAGAAGTGGATTTTAAGAATTTACAGGTTAAGTGGTCAATTTTATACATATATACATATAGTGGATTCTGGTGTAATGTTAGTATTCCTCAAACTTATTGGAAAACAATTTTACACACAATTTTTGAAAACTATAGTCCAAAATAATTTTTACAAACATTTTTGCAAACATGTACACACATTTGAAATCATTTTGCAAAGGCTTTCCAAACAGTATATATAGGGTTTTCAAATAATTTTTGCAACCATTTTTCAAACCATTTGCAAATTATTTTTCAAACATTTTATTTCACACAAAGAAAATAAGTTTTACAAAACACACATTTTTACAAAGGTTGAAAACATGTAACAAAATTTTTTCAAAATAGTTTTCAATAAATGTTCACAAAGATTTTCAAACTATTTTTCAAATATTTTGCAAAAAACATTTTCACCTGATTTATTAATTAGTAAATACAAAAAGAATTTGAGGAATAACCACATCTTTTTATTAAGGATTTAAATGAATTTTAAAGAATAATTAGCCATATTATTTAGAAAATATGAAAGTACGAGTTATGGCTAAAGTATATACAACCCCCCTATACTTAGCTTGAGCTATGTCCTCATAGATCGGAGAGAAAAGAGAAGACATAACTCGTACTGAGTATAGAAAAATCTAAAGAATAAAGGAATACAGAGATGAATGAACGAATGAGAAGTTGACCGTCCCCCCTATACTTAGGATCAAATAATCCTAAGTATAACAGACTGTACACAAAACAGGGAGGGTCAAGGGTGGGAATGAACAGATCGTACTCAGATTGTCTCCCCCATACTTAGGGTACGATATCCCTAAGTATAGACAAGAAGAGGAGACAATGGAGAGGATCAAAGAATAGAACAACTCGGGGTGCACACCCCCCTATACTTAGGACAAAGTACGTCCTAAGTATGGAAAACTGTCAACAAGGGCGGCACCTTTTTGATAGAGAAAGAAGATATAATAGGAAAAGAAGAAAAGAAAGAAAAGAAGAAAAGAAATGAGATTGGATATGAGCAACTCGGGATGCGCATCCCCCCTATACTTAGGATAAAGTACATCCTAAGTATAGCAGTGATGGAAAGGGATGGCATCAATTTGATAGAAGAAGGTACAAGAAACTGAAAAGAAGAAAAGAAAAATCATTCAAAAATGTTTTGATATACTTCGCCTTTTTCTGCCTCTTCAGAGATATTCAGCTCATCCTCATAGATCACTTGAATTGAATCAACGACTGCCATGAATGTATCATTTTCAAGGTATGGCATTAGAAGCTGTCCATTGACTACAAAAGGCTGTGCGTCAGCTGACAGATTGGATATCAATACACTTCCGTTGTCACGCACCTGCCTAACCATGAACGGCCTAGTCCATTTGCTCTTCAATTTGCCTGGAAAGATCTTTAATTTCGCATCGAACAACCACACCTTTTGACCTGGATCAAAGGACTTGCGACGGATATGCTTGTCATGCCATGTTTTGACCTTTTTCTCTCAAATGATAGCCCCCCAAAGAAATGTTGTACGAGAGTGGTCTTTGGTATTTCATGGTGGGGGCACTTTTTCTGGAGATCTTTGAATCTCTCCCACGCTTCATGGATAGTCTCGTGGGGCTGCTGGCAGAAACTGGAGATCCGGGCACGCATCTGGTTTAATCTCCCAAGAGGATAGAATTTATGGAGGAAGGCAGATTTCAATTCCTCTCAGGTGGTAACGACCTTCCCGAGATGGTCGACCCAGTAAAGGGCCTTGTCTTGAAGGCTGAAAGGGAACGCGGTCATCTTGACCACATCCAGGGGGACTCCGGGGTAGTGAGTAGTGGAACAGATGCGGCCAAACTTCTTGAGAAAATATATGGTTCTTCAGTGGTGTTCCCATGGAAAGTGGGAAGCAATGACAGAAATTGCGGCTTTAGCTCGAAGTGAGCATGCATACGTGGAACTTGAATCCACTCAGTGATGCGCCCTGCTCCTGGGTTGTATGTCTCCTTGAGTGTGGGCTTGGGCTGTGGTGGATCTTCTTTTGCTGCTTCATATTCGGGTCCCACTGAAAACTCATCTCTGACTTCATGGAAATTGGGATCGAAGTTCGGATCATCCTCTCGTCGGCCGTCTCTCGCGTCGGCCCTCCTCCTTAGATCGTTCAGCATGTCCTGGAAGGCTGTCTGGGCCAGGGCCTGATTAGTCAACTGCTGCTGAATGGCTTGAATGGAAGCCAACAGTTGACTGTTAATCTCGCCCTGCGTGGTGTATTGTCCTTCCCCTATATTGGCTTCAGGCTCCTGCTAGGGCTGTGTCCTTTTCCCCTTCCTCCTGCTATCTCTAACTCTGCTGGGTTGGCTGGCTCGGGCTCTAAGTCTGCACATGGTAGAATGCCCCGATCAGTCTGAATTGCAGCACCAGATAGAGAGATGCGGTCTGTGTCAAGGTCAACACAGAACTTCGTTAAGGATGGCGATGTGTAAGGAGTAAAATCAATGGCCATCCAAAATGGACAGAGTTCGGGACGAGAGTGGTCCCGGTTTATTGAAGAAGACAGGGAGTCTGGAGATCGGTTCATAGGGTTTAAACGGGATTCTCGGGAATCGCCCTGAATTATTGGAGAGGGCGAGCGAATGGAACTGATGTGGGTGCCGACAGAGCCTCGACTAAACTGTCCATTCGTCGCCATCTCGAAGATCAAGAGGGAGATCGATGTAGATGAAAGATACGGGGGTCAACAAGAAACAAATGGAATGCAAAACAGTAGAAGGCTCACAATGAGCAAGGGTCAACTGGAGGGAAGACAAAATTTGCGCAAGGGCGCGATATTTTTTATTTTTGACCTAAATGCGACTAGAACCAAACACAAGACAAGGGAGTTCACCAACTCAACACATGAAGCCGTGAAGGTTCGGCTTTTGTCTTTGTAATTTTTATCTTGATTTCAGGAATTTATCTTTCAACGAGTCCTTAGAGCGCTACGCCTATAGGAGCGAGAGTACTGCCGGAAAAGTATTCTCGTACTTGTCCTCCTCCTGTGTAACCTGTAACTTGCGCTTTTTAAGGTCCTTGTAACCCTTCCTGGATCCATACTCAGCCAAAGAAATAGAGGGAGGAAGCCGATTGGCGAAACCGATACTTCGGACCTCGCTCGCAACGGAATCACCCGTGAGCGTGCAAGATCCTACTCGGACGCAGCCGGTGAGACAGACACCCCCGTGAAGGCGTGGCCTATGCTCGGTACTTCGGACAAGGTCGATGCTCACACAATAGTGAGTCACCAATGGCGACCAAGCCCTACTCGACTACGTACGATAGTAGCGCCAATACTTCGGAAATCCAGGCGATACACAAGGTAGCCACAAGTTGGGTTTTTGGCTCTAATCCTTACGAAGCGCTCACCTCACTTGGAAGGAGACCTTCCCATGCAACCTGAAAACAAGTGAGGGTGTTACTCTCCCCAATCAATGAGTCCAATTACCAATTTTATTTAGGTCAAGTTTTCTTAGCAGTCCCTTTTTTAATTTTTTTGTGTTATCGCTTCTTTTGAGTAGATTCAAACAAGCGCCTAATGATTTTGTATTTTCTTTATCCAACTTTGTCCAAAATCAGAGGGAGAAAAGAGTCGGGAAAAGCCAATGCAAGTCGGCACCAAAATGGAAATCTCACCTTTGTGCCTAAATGATGAATGCAAAGTGAGAAAACTTACAGTGAATCCCAGCTCTCTCCATGCGGGATGCAAAGCAGAAATTTATAAACCTAATCGACATGCCGGTCATGCAATGCGGAAATCGTCTTAAACAGGCAACTGCTAGCGTGAAGAACCACGAGTTAACCACTAACTCTTAATCCTAGTGTCCGGTCTAGGCTCACTCCTCCTCTGCTCAACACATTTGAGTTAGGAGAAAGCGCTTGTGTGGAGTGAGCTCGCGGCGTGCGAATGGAGAGCCAATGATCAACTACATAATTAATCTAAGTCCAAATACGTACTATAGGAGCATGCAAGAGTTATTAGGGTGTTTGGACCTAGGCTAATCGAATCAAGCAGGACCTAAATCTAAGAGCTCAATCCACAAAAGAAATAAAAAAGAAAACAAAACCGGAAAATGACAGTCGATAAAACACGAGAAAGCCGCGGTGAGCCCCCGGGTGAACAAACACCCGGAAATTAGGCCCGAAGTGTTCAAGTGTCCAAGTCCTGTATTATTACAAATTAGACAAATAACTCTCTCTCACAAAAATAAAAGCAACTATCTCTCTCTCTAGTTCTTCTGCTCTCTCCTGCCGGCTAGGGTAGAATAGCCGGCTCCTCCTCCCAAGGCTGCGCAGGATCCCCTAGGCGATCCTCCTCAGTCGGCGGTCCCTCGCAAGAAAACAAAAGAGATGTCAGACAGTTCCAAATAAATGATGCACAAGAGACAAATAATCAAAAATTGCTAAGTAAATAAAAGACCCAAAATGTACTCTACAAGCCGATGCTCCCCGGCAACGGCGCCAATTGAAAAGCGAAATGGCGAGAGCCGCTAAATAGTGTTCTGACAAGTCAGACTCACTGTCGCTGATGCGACTACTCAAGCTTCTTCGTTCTTCAACAATTAACCCACACAATCAATCAAAAAATGAATAGCAAGGATTAAAATTTATTATACCCTACTAAAGATGTACAATGGCAAGCAAGTAGGGGTCGAACTCAGGAAGCAAGGGTGTAGAGCATAGATAAAAATCCAATCCTAGGTCTAATACACAACTTAGCCGATCTAATTTCTTTCTATGGGTTTTTAATTTTTAATTTTTTTATTTTAATTTTTAATTTTTAATTTTGTATTTTGATTTTTATTATTCTGATTTTTATAATTTTATATTTTATATTTTTTTTTATTCTTTTTTTTTCAATATTGGAATTTAAAGACAAGGTAATAAAAGACAAGGCAAAGTATTTAATAAAAGGTGCAAAAATAACCAAAAATTCAGAAATAAAATGTTTTTTGATATTTTTAGGATTTTTTACTGTTTTTGTGATTTTTGGGAATTTTTCAAAGTGTTTTTGGTATTTTAATTACTGAAATAGAGCAAGACAGTGAAATGAGTGCTGGCTGTGAATAAAATGGAAGTTAAAAATAGAAAACAACAACCAAAATTTTTCACAGTAATTTTCAAATAAAGAGAACAAAATATAGACCAAACAGAACCCGAGTTTGTATTTTTTGGAGTTTCCTACAATTTTATAGATTTTTTTGAAGTTTTTGGGTGTTTTTAAATTTTTAAGGTTTTTCTTTTGAGATTTTTAGTGAATTTTGGGTTGAGATTAAAGCAGGTAAAAACACACAACATAAAATATTTTTGGAATTTTTTAAGACTTTTTAATATTTTTTTGGTATTTTCTAAGCTAGAAAGTGCTGAAACAATATGTTTTTGATTTTTAATAAATATAAAAATACAATAAAATTAAAAACTAAAAATATGGCGTAAAAGTAGAAGCAAACAGGAGCTTAAACCTATTTTTTGAGAATTTTTAGCAATTAAATGAGGCGTGAGAAAAATAGGCTAAGCACACAAAAATCATAAGCCTGGCAGGGGTATAATTGTAATTATAGAGACATCCAGGGGCTTAGCAGCAATTTTCACCAAAGAAGCACGCACAGAACACGTGAAACACCATTCACAGGGGCATAATTGCAAATATCAAAAGCCGGCAGGGCATGCATGCAATATTACCGAAAACATATTATATTAACTACGCACAGGGATAAAATTGCAAATAACGAAAAGTTCAGGGCCAAAACTGCAAAATACCCAAAAGTCACGCGCCCCAGTCACGTGAGGTGACGTGGCGTGGACCGAAGTGCAAATAGTGCAACTGTGAGGGTCTAAGTGCAAATATTACAAAACTTTTTAAACTTCAAACGAAAGTTACTAGACTAAAAAGTAAAAACAAAAATGCTTGGGCTGAAGATGCAAAATACCCAAGCTCCCAATCGCGCGTCCGATGGAGTTCCACTTGGACACGTGGCGAGCATCGAGCGGCTGATACCCCTTCATCCTGGACGGCTGAGATTAGATCATGGGTGGTCGATCCAACGGCGGAGAGCAGCAGGCGATCGGACGGCTGGCGCTGCGTCTGGAGGTGGCGGCCGATCCAACGGCAGGGGGAGGTTCACAAAGAACACCTCCTCGGTGAGATTCGGTCGACGACTGCGGCCGACACATGGCCGCTCCGGCCCCCGGATCAAGGACAAAAGGATCCTGGGGCCCTTCCGCGTCAGCTGATGGCCTCCGGCGAGGCGGAGGGGGCATGGAATGGCCGGACGAGGAAGGCGACCTGGGCGGAGGGGCCTGGAGTCGACGAGGGTCGAAGGAGCCTTCTCTGGGGCTCGGACCTGCAGGGTTAAGTTCGCAAAAACCAGGCGAGCAAAATGGTGGGGTCTGATGGGTCAAATGAGGCGATTGGAGGTGCGGGCGATGAGCTCCGGCGAGCGGCGGAGAGGGGAGCCCCAGCGACTCGATCTGGGCGATATCGAGGTGTGATGATGGGTGGAGCGGAGCGACAGAGTGAAGGGGAGAAGGATGGAGGTGATTTGGGCAGCGATAGACAACTGGAGTGGCCGGAAACATCGGGCGGAGCTCAGCTCCGCCGTGGCTTCGATCGAGGATTCACGGTGATCGGCGTAACGAAACACAAAAGTGATATAAACCTACCCTAATATATGCTAATGCTGCTAGAAAATAGAAGAATAAGAGGGAGAGGCTCACCGGAGATGGAAGTGGAAGACTTCGAGCGGAGCTCCGGCGAGGGTCGAATCACTTCGATTCTACACCAAATACCTCGAACCCAGGCTCGATTCGATGTCTGCTGTCACCAGGAGCACGAAGGACTCGGGGTTTGAGGGTGAAAATGGAGGAAGAAGGAATCGAAGTTGGAGGTGCTCTTTTGAAGGGTTGACGGACGGTGGGGGAAGAACGAGGTCCAGCAGTGGCATTAGTGGCCCTTCGTCCAAGGTAACGCGAGGGCGGGCATGCCCATAGATCGAGGATCAAAAGTCGCGAAGGGCCTTTCATGCGTTGATGCAAGAGGGAGCCTCGAAAAAAAGGAGAAAAGGGGTCAAACGCGACTCTGACAAGGGTTGCAGGGCTAGGACGACCAGTTGACCGAGGTCAACTGGGGTTGACACCTGGTTGGTCCACGTAGACCAACCAAGAAAAATCCATGATTATTGTTTAATTAATTCATTTAAAAATAGAAATAAGTCGAATTAAATAATAATTATAAAATGAAAAATATTCGTTATTTTATGTAGTATTTTATTATGATTTTTAATATTTTTATGAGGCTTATTTTTACAAGTTCACTTTTTAGCCCTTTATAGGTATAATACCTATGTGTTTTAACATTTTATTTTTATTTTATGTATTTTAATGTTATTATTTTTATTTAGTATTTTATAAAATTATAAAATACTTTTATCTACACAAATATATTTTTATTCTAATTTTATGATATGTTTTGTATATTTAATAAAATAGAAGTATATTCAATATAGGTATAAGCATAGATATTGGACCTATGTATCAAATATGTATGTGTTTTATTTTGAGTTTTATTTAGGTTTTTATTCTAATTTTAATGTACATAATTATTATAAGTAATATTTGCAAAATTATAAAAATATAAAATTATAAAAATAAATAAATAATAATAAATTGAATATTTTAATATGTACAAGTATACAAAGTGGGTCCAAAACTCAACTTTCAAACCGTAGCTTCGCCAAATGCGAAACCACCACCATTAATTAGCTTATTTTCTTCTATATACAATTAAAGGTGAGTATGCTGCATTTGGAGTTGTCAGTTGTGAGATACGGGTCTGGGAAGTTGGGATTCTGGATTTTTTTTCAGACCATAACTTTTTATCTATACATTATTTTTGAGTGAAATCAATTTTGTATTTTTCTTTATTAAATTATATACAACTTTCATGTACAAAGTTTCTTTATTTGATGAATAAAAAGTGGAACCAAAAATAGGTCCCAAAATGAATAAAGAGTATAGGTATTTACACTGTATTTTGGCCCTTATCTCCCCCTACTTTATTCCTTGTCGACCTATTCATCAAGATGCCTAGGTCTCGGGGGTTTTGGGTCATAAAATATTTACAATATTTTATTCTTTTGCTTTTCTTTATTTATTCTATAATTTTGGCTTTAATTACAGTATTTTATACACTAATTGAATGCACATGCATGAATGCTAAGATGCTCTATTTAATGCTATTTACAGGCATTTGCTAGGGTTTTTGGTGCCAAAATGATAGAATAAAGATGATGAAATGTGGATTCATCAGGCTCATGGATCACATCGATCCAATCGTCCATCTTCCTCAGACACACCTTCGTCCAGTAGCAGCCCACCCCGGATGTTGTTTTAGATTCACAGTCCGATGAGGTCCGTCGGGTCATAGCCTACTACGAGTCTCTTGGTTATCCTCCTCCACCCTTTTATTTAGGCGGCTATGGAGAGCCTTCTACCTCAGCCGCTCCTACTGGATTCCCGGTCTCGGTCCCCATACCTACACGGACATCGATGGGTTCTGATTCTCCTTCTTCTGGACGTCCGAGCACCTCCGTGCCTTTACCTACTATAGCTGGACAGACTTTAGCATCCTACCCTTTGTTGGAGGTTACGACGGATGTGAGGTAAGATTTTAATAAATTTTGTCATTTTAATTTTACCAAATATTTATAATTTGTATCATGTTGACAAATTTTACCAAATGCAGAGATTTTTTGAATAGCAACATGGTGGCAAAGTAGATAATCACCATAATCAAGACACACTTGACTTGCATGCAATTTAGATGGTGTCGCGTCCCCGCTACAGAATAGGAGAGACTGTTTGACATGTTTCTGGTAAGAAAAATTTCAAAGAAGTGATAGAAATTTTTTATCAAGTTTTCTTCTAATATTTTGTTGTAATTTTTAGAGTAGGCATCACCTTGTTTCGGGTCTGGGGAAGGAGGCTTATCGTCGAGCCTTTATTCATTTGGCGGAGAAGAGAATGAGCGATACATTTTTCAAGGCAAGGAGAGACTCGCATGTGAAGACGGGATGCGAGGAGATGAATTTTGAGTAGATGAAGAGGTTCCCGCCAACATGGTATACGGAGGATATGTATTGTATTTCTTAAATAATATATAATATACTTTTAAAAGTAATCAATATTCATAACATTTTCCTTGCAGATGGGCGGGTTTCTGTGATGCATTCGTTGCGGATGCAGAGTTTGGAAGGAAATCCACGACGGGAAGGATAAACTGCCAAAAACAAAGGATTAAATTGACAAGTGGCTCTAAAAGCCACAATCAGATTAGAGTGGAGATGGTAATACAATATAAAATTTAATTTTTCAAATCTACTTTAATATAATGCAATGTTGTTATTACATCTTAAAATTATTTTTCAGACAACTAGGTTTAAAAGAGAACCCTCTTTTCAGGAGTGGTGGTCGAGGTCCCACATGAGTGGGAAAGAAAGAGAGTCACAATGGTCCACTCCTGAAGCGGGAGAATTGTTGGTAAGTCTATTAATTTATTTGCAATTGAAATATATATTATAACTCATTTTTTATATTTCATTTTGTATTTCAGGATCGTTATTTGGCACTATCTGCAGAAAAATGGGGTGGTGATCCAACTGGAGAGCAACCACCATTTGATAAAATAATCTGGAAGTAGTTATACATAAATATTAACTTACTATATTCATTTTTTATATATAATTTCATATTAAACAATAAAAATTTTATAAGGTGTTGGAGGAGAGGGACGTTGTGGCGAACAGGAAGCAGATGCTTGGTGGTCTTCCTCCATACTATGTGGAGGAACATCGTCATTCCTATTCTGCATACTCCTAGCAGTCGCACCCACAACCACATTCGTCCCAATCATCATTGCCAATGGAGTCGCAGATGGCGATGATGGTGGAGCAGATGACGAAGCTCCGAGAAGATTTCACGGCGTATATGTAAGTATTCTACTTAGAATAAGTAATAATTTTATATTTCTATATCTACAAAATGCAAGTAACAGGTATATATCTTCCATATATAATATTGGTCACAAGGGCGTGCATCGCAACCTGAGGAGATTGAATCGGATGATGAAGAGGAGGAGGAGAACGACCCTGAAGAAGAGGCACACATGTATGCTAGGTTCAAAGAGAAGGAGAAGGAAAAAAGAAATCAAAGTATGGTTTAATATCTAAAATTTTTAGATCAAATAAGAAGTGAATTGTTGTTGTTATTGGCTTGTGTTGTTGTTAAACTTTTTGCACGTCTTTTAATTTATATGAACTTTTATTGTATAATTTGTTGTAATTTTACTTATTGTTGTTGCTTCGAACATATATTTGGTGTACTTAGATGTTAAATTTGAATGTTTAGTTTCTAAGTGCATGTATATTGTGTGAGTTCGACTTGTCAATGCTAGTTAATTTAGTTGACGAACTAGTATACTATATATACGCTTAGCGAGCTCTTATAAGCACCTGCAGTGGTTTATTGGTAGGCTATACAAGTTCGACGGGGCGTCAAAACCCCGTTGAACCTGTATAATTTTTTCTGCATATCAGTTTCGGCGAGCACATGTTCATGCTGGGGGCTCCGTAAATGATCGCCCTTTCTTATTAGGGGCGATCTTTTCGGCGAGCACATATGTGCACGCCAACAAGCGGGCGAGGACATAACGTCCCAATGTACTCGCCCACCTGCCGGGGCGACTCTTGTATCGGCGACCACGCCATGGACGAGCACATGTTCTCGCCCAGTAATCGAGCGTGCACATCGAGCATTTATCGCATTAAAATACAAAAAATACCCGTCATTGAAAACCTAAATTTGAGATCGACTTTAAGACAACCTAAGGAGACAGTTGCCTTCTTGAGTTCGACCTTAGACTTACCCAAGTAAAAAAATTATCGCTTGCCGTAATTTGACATTAATTGTAATAACGGTTTTTGATCAATCATGAATTTATCTGACTGTAACGAAATCGTTAATTTGACATCATTAAAAGGGTGAATTATCGGTTCTTCACCCAATGACTTTCCAGAGGTGTATGCTTGTAGTATTCACCGACATGGTGGGCAGTTACCTTGAGGTTTTCATGGATGACTTCTTGTCTATGGAGATTCCATTGACTAATGCATTTGGATCGATTTTTGAGGAAGTGAAGTGAAGTGAATCTAGTGCTCTCATGGGAGAAGAGAAACTTGATGGTGATCGAAGGAATCATGTTGGGTCACATTGTTTCTAAACGTGACTTGGAGGTTGACCCAACCAAGGTGAAAGTAATTTCCAAATGAGAACCACCTACAACACTCAAGCAGGTCCGGACATTCTTGGGTCATGTCGGTTTCTACCGATGCTTTGTCAAAGATTTTAGTAGGTTGGCCCTACCGTTGACAGAACTGCTAGGCAAAGAGAATGATTTCATTATCGATGATTGTGTGCTCCTTTCCTTTAATCAATTGAAGGAACTCATCACTCAGGCCCTTATCTTGCAACCATCGATTGGGACTCAACCATTCGAAATAATGACAGATGCATTAGATTATGCCATCAGTGCCGTACTGGGACAGAGGAAAGACACTATTCATTTTTCTATTAACTACACTAGTTGAACGCTCTGCTAGCGATAGTTTTTCCTTGGAGAAGTTCAGATCCCATCTCCTTGAGTCCAATGTTATCATTTATACAGATCACTTGGCCATCCCATATTTACATCAGAAGAAGGATGCCAAACCACATCTCATTCGGTGGATCCTTCTCCTCCAGGTGTTTGACCTTGAAATATGAGATAAACCCTGGATTTAAGAATGTGGTGGCTGACCACTTGTCCAGACTTCCTGAGCCTGAATCTCTTGAGCCAAACCTGCATCCAATTACATGGACATTTCCGGATGAGGCGATCCTATCAGTCACCTCGCTCCCATGTATGCCGATGTTGTGAACTATCTTATGTCCAAGAGTACTCCACAAGATTGGCCCAATTGAAAGTGGACAAATTTTTGTCCTATACCCATTTCTACCGGTGGGAGGATCCGTATCTATTCCGTGAGTGGGCAAATTGCATTCGGAGAAGATGTATTTCTCAGGATAATGTTCTGAGTGTCCTTGCACATTATCATGATAAAGAGCCAGGAGGATACCATTCAAGTAGACATACTACAACAAAAGTTCTTCAAAGTGGCCTTTGGTGGCCTACATTATTCAAGGATGCACAAGAATACATCGAGCATTGTACTGACTGCTAGAAAATTGGTGGCACGATAGAAATGAGGGATAAATGCCTCTGAAGTTCATTCAGATATCAGACGTCTTCGACGCTTGGGGCATCAACTTCATGGGCCCATTTCCGAACAGCCAAGTCTACGAAAACATTCTGCTCACTATTGACTAGGTGAGTCATTGGGTGGAGGCTATTCCTGCTCGAACCGTCGACAGACAGATTGTCTGTCGATTCCTGAAAGATCATATTATTTCACGATTCGAGATTCCCAGAATTCTCATATCTGATGGAGGTAGCTATTTTATTAATAGATAGGTAAAGAAGTTAACTCAAGAATTCTGCATAGAACATCGTCTCGCTTCACCTTACCACCCACGATCCAATGTCTTGGCTGAATGTTCCAATAGGAAGATAAAGACAATTCTGCAAAATCTTATGCGTTCGGATCGTAAGAATTGGTCTCAACTGTTAGATTCAGTTCTTTGGGCTTACAAGACCGCATACAAGTCAATGCTAGGCATGTCTCCCTACCACATTGTTTATGGTAAGCCATGTCTTATGCTTGTTGAGCTGATACACAAATCTTTATGTGCCATCAACATATGCAACTTGGACTCAAAGAAAGCCCGGAAGAACAGAAAAGTGGATCTGAATAGATTACTAGAATACATAGATTATGCATATGACAACAACCTTATGTACAAGGAGAAGGTGAAAAAGTGGCTCGACAAGCATATCCGCTGCAAATCCTTCGAGCCAGGTCAGAAGGTCTGGTTGTTTGACGCGGAATTGAAGATCTTTCCAGGAAGTTGAAAAGCAAATGGACTGGGCCATTTGCAGTGACACATGTGCTTGGCAATGGTAGCATGATGATATTTGGATTGTCAGCTGACGCACAACCTTTTGTAGTCAACAGATAGCTTCTGAAATTGTATCTTGAACGTGACACATTTCTATCTGTCGTTGACTCGATTCATGTGACTCATGATGAAGAGCTGAAAGCAACCACTACCGTAGTGTCGAATAAAGTAGATCAAAATATTTTCAAATGATCTTCCTTTTCTTGTTTTCTTCTTTTCGTTCTTTATTTTCTTTTTCTTTTGAAAAGGTGGCACCCCCTTCAACATGGCTATACCTAGGACTTACTTTATCCTACGTATAGGGGGTGCCTGCCCCACGTCATTCATTTTTAGATCCCTCACATATCCCCTCAACTTTTATTACTCTGTCTATACTTAGGGATATTTCACCCTAAGTTTGGGGGGAGGGGGGTAGGTCGAGCTGATGATTTCGTACATTCCCACCCATGACCCTCCATGACTTGTGTATAGACTTCTATACTTAGGATTATTTGATCCTAAGTATAGGTTGACGGTCAACTTCTCACTATTTCATTCATTCATTCCTTATTTGTTATTCTTTAGTCTTGTCTATACTTAGCACGAGTTATGTCTTCTCTTTTTTCTCTCTCAGATCTATGAGGACATAGCTCAAGCTAAGTATAGGGGGTCGTATATACTGCGTATACACTTTAATCCATAACTCATACTTTCATATTTACAATAATTATGGCTTAATACAGTATAAAATACTATACATACTATATAATATTATTAAAATCAATTAATAAAAAAGATATGCATTATTCCTCGTGTTCTTTTTGTATATATTGATTAATAAATCTGGTGAAATATCTTGCAAAATGTTTAAAAACTACTTTAAAAATCTATTTGAAAAATCTTTTGGAAACTATTTGGAAAATATCTTATCAAATATTTTCAGCATTTGTAAAAATGTGTTGTTTGTAAAAATTTCTTTTCTTTGTTTGAAATAGAATGTTTTGAAAACTGATTTGCAAATGGTTTGCAAAATGATTGCAAACATATTTTGAAAAATCTATATATATTGTTTCAAAAACCTTTGCAAAATGATTTTCAAATATTTGTAAATGTTTGTATTTGCAAAAATTACTTTGGACTGTAGTTTTCAAAATAGTTTGTAAATTGATTTTCAAATAAGATTGAGGAATATATACATCACCAAATAATTAAACACTTTCAACCAATTGTATATATTTATCTATGAAAATGAAAATAGATCCCTTGCGTAAATTCTTAAAAATCTTAATTCTTGTAAATAAGAGATGCATCCCCGTATAAATATTTGTACCATCTTTTCTTTTCCAAAAATATTTTGTTTTGAAATCCCAAAAATATTTGCAAAATCTTTTGAAATACTGCATAAAATTTACAAAACCTTTTTAAAAAATCCATAAAAAGTTCAAAATTTGAAAATTGCATCACAAAAATATTATCTCATTGCATTTGCATTCCTCGGATTGAGTTTGATAATTGAACAAGTTTGAGTAAAATCTAAAGATTGGAGCATGGTTGTGAAGGATATGGTTAGATCCTCAAGCGCATCACGGAAGCGTGAGCGTCGTATCGAATACGACGAGGAGCGACTAGTCGCACTAGTTGCTCGATGCAGCGGAATTTAAAAAAATTTATTACGACGAAACCACATGATCCAAGAACACTTCTCGAATCGTCTCGTCTAAGCCACAAACAAGTAATAGGATTACCTCTTGAAGCGTGGTTGCGATCAAGTCTCTAAACGAAGGGACCTCCTGTCTCAAGTCCGATCCGACGGAGGAGACGCTTGCGAGCGCGGGGATGAACCACGTGCTTCTCGCAATCCATGTTGATGATCCAAGCGACGGATCTCCTGATCTCGACACACGAGATCCTACGTCTTCTTCACGAGCGAGGCGCACCGAAGGAGACGGAGATCCACGAGCATACGATCAGGCAGCATAACGACGACGCTGCGGCGATGAAGACTCTCTCCATGGCATCCATGGTGGACGGCCATGAGAGGGAGAGGGAGGGCTGACGTCTAGAGAAAGAGAGAGAGAGAGAGATGCTTCTCAAGAATTGTGTGTAAAATAGAGAGCATGGTATGCCTCTCTATTTATAGGGTTTTGGGATCCCTGGATCTCAATCCATGTGACATATAAAATCAATGGATCAGATTGATTTATGTCAATCCAATGGTCAAGATTATTGTTGGTAAAAACCAACAACTTGTGATTTAATTTTGATAAAATATTTTTGATAAATCAAATAAATATTAATACCAAATTAAATCAATCAAATAAAGAGAGAAAATACAAAGGAGATCAGCCTTCCCCATTAGAGGGCAATCTCATGGATTCCCATGAGATTGCACATCTCCTTGATTTTCTCTCTACTTAATTTCCAACAACTATTTGTTGGGATTTTTATTCACCAAAATAATTCTCAAGTAAATTTGGGAATATTGCAATCTTGACATTGGAATATTATGAATCATATTCACAACCCAAAACAAAATGTAATTTACATTTTCAATTAATTAGACAATGTGTATCCAATACACATTAATAATTAATCTACTAATATAAATTATATTTAACTCTCTCTAATACATTATAAATCACATTTATAATATATTATGAATAATTGGATATTACTATCCACATTATTCTTATCCATAATAATTAAATCACATTTAATTATATTGGATAACTTATTCTCATGTGCTCAAATAATATGAATCACATTCATATTATTTACATCTTTGATAATCAAATCACATTTAATTATCTAAGATAACTCTCCTTATAATATGAATCAAATTCATACTATTCATGATAATTAAATCACATTTAATTATCCATTTTCTCAATGCTCGGATACATATATCAACAATAGAATTATCCATGAACTCTTTCAAGGATAATGCGCTTTCTCCGCGAATACTTGGAGATAAGGACAGGGCGATTGTATTGTTCCACATATAGTGACATGGATATTGAGATCATATCTCAAATCCAGATCGCGGGCCTCCCATAGATGCTTGATTAAATCAAGACCGCAAATCTAATATTCTCATTGCATCTGAATCACATTCAGATCAATGTCCAACATTTGGACTAAGATCAGATTACTTCTCTACTGAGAGGAGTCACTAAAATCCAGACCCGTTTCATCACTCCCCAGGAATGGAAGCGTCATGGTTATATAATCGTTTATGATCACATCACCCTCAGGTATTCCCAATACCTGTACATCCTGCATACTGGAAGACTCAGAGTAAACCCGAAGTATTAGATCAACTTTACACTGTCTACTTCAAGGTTCTATCAGTAATTTTCTCATTCGATCATTGGGAGTTGGTATCGATCATACACTTTCCAAAAGCATATATCATACCTAGGTCTTGATCATATACTTTCCAAAAGTATATATCAAACCTACAAATTCAATCAAGCTTCCAAAGCGAGACGACCATGCGCATGGAATTTGATTCTTCCCAATATCTCATGAGTGAGCTCATGTCTTTCCGGTTCAGTAACTGAACCTGTATGATCCCTTTGAGAGATCGTATTACTCATATGCCCTTATATGCACACCAGCACGCCGGTGTATAGACCTTGATTAGGTCATCAACCTATTGGTCTACCAAATGTACATACTCAGACATATAGTAACACATCTGTCTCCGATCAGAGGATGTGTGCCTATATCATGATAGCTTATGATATAGGACTTAGGTTATCTCGATCTTGTTAAGTCAACTCTTTGACCTAACTCATCCGACACCTCCGAATCTCTATTCCTATGCAGAGGACCTGCATCAAGAGGTCGGTCAGATATCAACCTAAATGAGATAGGATTGCCATCTCCTACTCAGGCTGGAGATCATCTCTTAATAATCATTTGACGGTGCTTGACGAGTCCTCAATCTAACTCATTAGATATTCATCTAAGCACCAGCCTCTATGATTCAATAATTGAATCAACAGCTAAATGATCATTAAGATGGCCATGGTACATAACCCTAATTGCACTAAGGGACCTATTATGCAAATTATGTACTCTTTATTTCAGATTAAGGAGTGAATTGCAATAACATTTATTGCATAATGGCTCGCCGTGGGCTCGCTTGTCCAACAATCTCCCACTAGCCCAAAGAGCCATTAATGGGCTAATCATTTAAACCCACACTCATGTGACAATCATAGGCTATTTAGAAAATAGCTAGGTAAGCTGATCAGTCACTCTGTTCCCAAGAGACTATGCCAAGTCCTTTTACAGCACTTTCATATCTCTTAGTAACAGTGCTTGCATCCAATGCGAATGTTGCATCTCATGCAACCGATACTCAATTTTGTTGGTTATAGTGTCCTTGACACTACATCTTATTAATTATCATAACCAGTATTCCCATAATCCTTATTAGAATACCTTCATTCCTGGAGATCTCTATCTCCTAAGGTATCTACAGTTAAGGCCCTTATAGATCACTATCTACAAGGTCTTAAACCTTTGAAGATAAGACTTTGAGATCACTATCTCTAAGTTTCATCATCTTTGAAGATATTGTTATTACTGCAACTAAGTGTTTTATTTCTAGAGAAGGATTAGTAATAGTTTACTACTCCCACTGCATGGCAGACATCTGGCTATTGTACACATCTAGCATATACCCAGCTTCTCATAACTGATGCACAAGTGCAAGCAGTTCTAGCATTCACTTCCTCAACTCTTTGAGGTGCTATCCCTTTAGACAGGTCACTACCACATCTTAAGGGAAGGAAGCCTTTCTTGGAATTTTTCCAGAAAATGGAATAAGTCCAAGGTGTACTACTAATGTGACAGTCCCAATACCCTCTTCTCTATGCTTCTGAACGACTTCGGAATTAAGATCTAAGAGGTATCCTTGAGATCGTATCTCAAGGTATGGAACAACCAAATTATAAAACACTTATTATTTATTCTTATATCATTCCAAATGATTAGGATAATATCTACATTTAGCACGATGAATACAATGGCACTCCCACTAAGCTTCACATGGTTCATCAAGATTTTATCTGAAATCATAACATTTACAATGTCATCAAATCTTATGTTCCAAATACAAGAAGCTTATTTGAGTTCAAAGATGGAGTTCTTTGGCTTGCACACCTTGCTTTCCTCAACCATGAAGCCCTGGGGCTACTTCATATGAATATCCTCAGAGAGGTATTCATAGAGGAATGCAATCTTGACTCACATCATGAAGATGTCATAGTCAAGTTGTGTAGCTATAGTTAGCAATATTCTGATGAGTTAAAGCAAGGTCACTTGAGAGCAAGTCTCATCGTAAGCGATGTCTTCTCTTCGGTGTGTAGCTCATGGCTACGAACCGTGCTTTGAAGGTCTCTACCTTCTCATCAGGTTCCCTCTTTCTCTTGAAGATCCATTTACACCTTAATGGGTCTTACCCATATAGGTGGATCCTCGAGGATCCATATACAACACTTGTATATGAAGTCTACATTAGACTTTTATTGCTAACATCCATCTATCCATGTCATGATCCCCAGGAGCTTCATCACATGAAGTCCAATCATTTTCACATGGAATACATCCTCAAACTTATTTAAGGAAGTATTAGTGTTTCATCTTCAATTATTCTTTTAGTTTCCGATTTCAGGAGCCTCATTATCTTCTCAAGATTAAATGAGTTCCTTTACTTCATTTTATCTTGATTCTTAAGAGAGTCATCCTCTAAGAATCACATTCTCAGAGATGAGATCCTTTAAGAATCTCAAGGTCATAAAGTAGGTATACAATACCATCCTTTATTTTTCTAATGAAGTAGCACTCTCTAGTGCTAGATTCCAGCTTAATCACATGGAACCTTATTAAGGATATATAATGTAGTCTCTACCACATTTATATATATACCTGGAAACTAAGAGATAATTATGCTAAGATTAATCATTGATCAAATCATCTCACACATGATCAATTGTATCTCCCTACAACTCTATTGAGTTAAGGTTCATTAGGAGGGGTGAGATAGGTATGATATTCACATCTCTATAAGGTATTCCTTGAATTCATCTAATAGGTACAAGCTACCTTGGTTAGATCAAATTCATTTCATCTTCCTTCAAACTTTGGTTCTAAACCAAAATTGCGAAATCTTTGAACATTTCAAAGGTTTCTTAGGTGAAGAGAAGAAATCTCATATCATACATAATCATTAACAGATATCACATATCCTTAATGTTTACTATGATATAGATGATTCACATACATTAATATGTATGAGATCTTGAATACCTTACTCTTACACCTTTCCCAAGGAAGGGTGTATTGGACATTTTACTTTGAATACAATATTCACAAGTATGTGAGATTTGAATCTTTAGACAATCTAAAGTTTCATGTCTTACTACTCCATTGATCTCATCAACAGACATATGTCCAAAACTTGATGCCAGATCATTGTCAAATGATCTTTATCCTCCTATTGATCTTTAAAGATTTAATTTTCAGTATTAGAAATCTTAATGAATCATTAATTAATTTTCTAATTTAATAGAGTCCACTAGATTTTAGATTACTATCTGAAATATCTCCATCATAACTCTTTATGATAGATTTATTACATAATTGATGTTTATATCCAACAATTAGAAATAAACAATGAGTGTATTCTAATATCTAGGTCATAGAGACATTCTCTAAGACTAAGGGCTCCCACTGAAAATATGAAGTTTATTGATCCAATGGAAATTGTTGCAACACTTGCATCACTTTCAACATGGATGACCAATAAACCTTAAGATCAAATTTCTAATATTCTAATACATATGCAACCAATTGCAAGTGTCATTAGAAGATTGAGACACAATTATTAGACTTTATCTTATCAAATAAGTAATTCAATATCAATGATTATATGTAGATTAATCTGATGTGCTATCTGATTCCTTCTCTAAGGATTCTAGTTAGATTTGATAGTCATACTATCAACACATCAACATATTGCAGTATTGGCATTCATCCAACTCTTTGGATGTCATATGGAAGTCACAGAAGTACAGTCAACTCTATGATTATACTTCTTGCTTGGGTCCAGCCCATGCTTCCATTGTGCTCCCTTTATCAAAAAACAACCATTGCTTAAGACTAAGGACGTCTTATGTTAAATTCAAAAGAATTTAATGTAAGAGTATTTCGACATTTATACATGCTTCATCTAATTCATACAATATGAATATTATGGAACTTCATGAATGACTAGAGTATAGACAGTAGAATGATGACACTCATCATCTACATCCATCTAAACTCTTAAAACATAGGCTCAGGTAGGTACTCAAACAATTTGAATACATCATCTCTCATAGAGCTACCATTCTACATGATGCAGAGAACCATGTCATTCATGATTAAATGTCAAGAGCACATATGTACGCCAGAATATCTTTATTGATTTTATAAGGATTATTTGATAATTACGATCATCATCGACATGTTACTTCAAAAGTACATTCGATAAGATAAAGACTTATAGAGACATACAAACCCTAGGGTTTTAGTCCTATTGTCTTATTTAATTATCACTTCTCATTATTATGAGGAAACTTGCACATTGCAACCACATACATTATGTGTCCAATCGCAAGTACAATATCTGGATCAAGGGTCCAATCCATGATATTCTACTGGTTATTAATGAGTATAACATTGAGTGGGTTTAATGAAGGATTATCTGAAATAAGTAATTTGCATAAGGGTATATATTTATATATATACATGTTTTACTTTGAATTAGGAATTTTATATCAAAGTTGTTTTGCCATGTCAACAATGAAAGTTCATTCCCTTAATCACTTTCAATGTAAGAGATATACTTACCATTATATCTCAAGCAAGATCTGGGATCTCATTCCTTATCTTTGTTGCATCCCAATAATATGAGAACCTACAACTCGGATAAAAAGAAGCGGGAACACATTCCGCCTTGCAAGTCCAACTTGCATCTCCCAATTTGGTTTTTAATACCCGGGCCCACCACCCCTGAGGTGATGTTGACCCGTCATTAATTGAACCAACCGTCAACAGGAATACAACTCGCTATGCGCAATCCAATATCGCCCCAATAATATGAGGACCCGATATTGGGGTCACTACGCATACGTCCTTACTCTTTCGAGAAGCGACAAGCCCGATCCAAATGGATCATATGCAGGAGCTGTCACTTCGGACATGCGTCTCCCACATATAATATCTGGCGACGAAACCCTTCGCCTTGACGGTAGACGATGGATGTCACTTATGTGATCCTCCATATCATATTCAAATTATAATTAATCATTATGAATCAAATTCATTACGATTAATTCCTCCAAGGGAAATAATAACTCTATTCATTATAGCGTGTTCTTAATTGGATATAATTAACTTAATCATATTAAATTAATTTTCAATCAAATTCAATCAACAAACTTGATTTTACTTGAATATATGGTATTAATCTCAAAGTACGTTTTAATTCGTATTTTAATAATTAGAAAAATACATCTTAATCCCTCGAACATTATCCCGGCCCTACCCGCTATCATGGCCAGTACCGGCTGGAGTGGGACGGACCGCATACGTTGCAACCCGCTACCCCAGCGATCCCCGACTAGACACCATATCCGCCTCGGGAAAGGATAATGCCAAATTGATTAATTTGTACTTGAGATGATCATCGGTTCTTCAACCGAAATTATACCATATAGTAATCAAAACAATTTTGATTATAAGGAAATTTGCTAGACAAATTCCCAATCATATTCAAGCAAGAGTTTGATGATTGTGATTTCAATTATGATTTAGATCAAATCTAATCAATTAATTGATTGGGGCCAAGTCAATTAAGGAAATAATCATTCTCTAATATTTCACAAATATTTTCCATAATTATTTCTCGAAATTAACAATTAATTTCAACAATCACATAATTCTTGATTAGGAAAGTAATTTCAGCAGTGACCCCTACTTACTAAAATGAGCATATCTCAATAAATTTAAATCCAAATTAAGCAAAGTCAATTTCTAAAGTTTTCTAATTTGATTTAGAACAGAAACCAAGTGATGTTTTACGCATTTCGAGGCAAGTCTAAACAGTAATTAACATTTTAATCACGTTCAGATTCACAGTTCCCGCAACAGTGCATACATGTTCATTAAAACGACCATATCTAGAGCATACGAAATCCGATTTACGCAAACTCAGATCCTATGGTTTCTTTATTTAATGGGGAACAAAATCCAAGTGTTATTTTTGGGTTTAAACAATTTAAACATGGACGAAAAATTACACTAAACAGATCTGCGAAATCAAATGCGATAAAAACTTTCGCGACCTGAACGAACCCAAGTCATCCTCGGTTAGCGAATCATATTCGAAACCATCGACCTAAGGCTCTGATACCACTTGAAGGATATGGTTAGATCTTCAAGCGCATCACGGAAGCGTGAGCGTCGTATCGAATACGATGAGGAGCGACTAGTCGCACTAGTTGCTCGATGCAGCGGAATTTAAAAAAATTTATTACGACGAAACCACATGATCCAAGAACACTTCTCGAATCGTCTCGTCTAAGCCACAAACAAGTAATAGGATTACCTCTTGAAGCGTGGTTGCGATCAAGTCTCTCAACGAAGGGACCTCCTGTCTCAAGTCCGATCCGACGGAGGAGACGCTTGCAAGCGCGGGGATGAACCGCGTGCTTCTCGCAATCCATGTTGATGATCCAAGCGGCGGATCTCCTGATCTCGACACACGAGATCCTACGTCTTCTTCACGAGCGAGGCGCACCGAAGGAGATGGAGATCCACAAGAAGACGATCGGGCAGCATAACGACGACGCTGCAGCGATGAAGACTCTCTCCATGGCATCCATGGTGGACGGCCATGAGAGGGAGAGGGAGGGCTGGCGTCTAGAGAAAAAGAGAGAGAGAGAGAGAGAGATGCTTCTCAAGCATTGTGTGTAAAATATAGAGCATGGTATGCCTCTCTATTTATAGGGTTTTGGGATCCATGGATCTCAATCCATGTGACATATAAAATCAATGGATGAGATTGATTTATGTCAATCCAATGGTCAAGATTATTGTTGGTAAAAACTAACAACTTATGATTTAATTTTGATAAAATATTTTTGATAAATCAAATAAATATTAATACCAAATTAAATCAATCAAATAAGGAGAGAAAATACAAAGGAGATCAACCTTCCCCTTTTGAGGGCAATCTCTTGGATTCCCATGAGATTGCACATCTCCTTGATTTTCTCTCTACTTATTTTCCAACAACTATTTGTTGGGATTTTTATTCACCAAAATAATTCTCAATTAAATTTGGGAATATTGCAAACTTGACATTGGAATATTATGAATCATATTCACAACCCAAAACAAAATGTAATTTACATTTTCAATTAATTAGACAATGTGTATCCAATATACATTAATAATTAATCTACTAATATAAATTATATTTAACTCTCTCTAATACATTATAAATCACATTTATAATATATTATGAATAATTGGATATTACTATCCACATTATTCTTATCCATAATAATTAAATCACATTTAATTATATTTGATAACTTATTCTCATGTGCTCAAATAATATGAATCACATTCATATTATTTACATCATTGATAATCAAATCACATTTAATTATCTAAGATAACTCTCCTTATAATATGAATCAAATTCATATTATTCATGATAATTAAATCACATTTAATTATCCATTTTCTCAATGCTCGGATACATATATCAACAATAGAATTATCCATGAACTCTTTCAAGGATAATGCGCTTTCTCCGCGAATACTTGGAGATAAGGACAGGGCGATTGTATTGTTCCACGTATAGTGACATGGATATTGAGATCATATCTCAAATCCAGATCGCGGGCCTCCCATAGATGCTTGATTAAATCAAGACCGCAAATCTAATCTTCTCATTGCATCTGAATCACATTCAGATCAATGTCCAACATTTGGACTAAGATCAGATTACTTCTCTACTGAGAGGAGTCACTAAAATCCAGACCCGTTTCATCACTCCCTAGGAATGGAAGCGTCATGGTTATACAATCGTTTAT
Organism: Ottelia alismoides; assembly: GCA_037367405.1. Taxonomy (NCBI): domain Eukaryota; kingdom Viridiplantae; phylum Streptophyta; class Magnoliopsida; order Alismatales; family Hydrocharitaceae; genus Ottelia; species Ottelia alismoides. Next base: position 118,632 of record JAZKJV010009537.1, read on the forward strand.
GATCACATCACCCTCAGATATTCCCAATACCTGTACATCCTGCATACTGGAAGACTCAGAGTAAACCCGAAGTATTAGATCAACTTTACACTGTCTACTTCAGGGTTCTATCAGTAAATTTCTCATTCGATCATTGGGAGTTGGTATCGAACATACACTTTCCAAAAGCATATATCATACCTAGGTCTTGATCATATACTTTCCAAAAGTATATATCAAACCTACAAATTCAGTCAAGCTTCCAAAGAGAGACGACCATGCGCATGGAATTTGATTCTTCTCAATATCTCATGAGTGAGCTCATGTCTTTCCGGTTCAGTAACTGAACCTGTATGATCCCTTTGAGAGATCATATTACTCATATGCCCTTATATGCACACCAGCGCGCCGGTGTATAGACCTTGATTAGGTCATCAACCTATTGGTCTACCAAATGTACATACTCAGAGATATAGTAACATATCTGTCTCCGATCAGAGGATGTGTGCCTATATCATGACAGCTTATGATATAGGACTTAGGTTATCTCGATCTCGTTAAGTCAACTCTTTGACCTAACTCATCCGACACCTCCGAATCTCTATTCCTATGCAGAGGACCTGCATCAAGAGGTCGGTCAGATATCAACCTAAATGAGATAGGATTGCCATCTCCTACTCAGGATGGAGATCATCTCTTATTGACGGTGCTTGACGAGTCCTCAATCTAACTCATTAGATATTCATCTAAGCACCAGCCTCTATGATTCAATAATTGAATCAACAACTGTATGATCATTAAGATGGCCATGGTACATAACCCTAATTGTACTAAGGGACCTATTATGCAAATTATGTACTCTTTATTTCAGATTAAGGAGTGAATTGCAATAACATTTATTGCATAATGGCTCGCCGTGGGCTCGCATGTCCAACAGGTTGGACCTTAAATATACCTAATCACAAGAATCCTAGGAATTGAGGTACTTTAGGTTTGGTTGACTTAATTCTTTGACAACACGAGACTTGGTTCAATGTCGTCTTGATTGCTTAAGTAGAGTATTTTGGAGCAGACACATGATTCTTGTTGACAATGACCGAACTTGGACACCTGCACCTTTCACTTGGCTCAACTCAGTTGGAGTGGTGAGGGGATTGGATTTGTCGGTATGAGACGCACACAAGTGGAACATTTGTCCTCATCTTGGGAGGGAAGTGCATCCCAACCCATACAGTGGCGTCGACGTCTAAAGACAGTAAAGTGTGGACTGCAATAATGCTTCAAAAGAGGGATAGTCTTCTAGCTCAAGAGGAAAAACTCCATATGTAAATGATGTTGTATATAAAACTCCAAAAAAGTAGATGGGCCTGATTGAAAATAAAATTCCTGTCAGAGTGTACATATTTGTATAGTCAATAAGAAAGCTTGAGCTTCAAAGTCATATCATGTGAGCCCGCAGCTGGATGACTTGACTACACTACTCATGCATCCACGGATAGGTAGCTATACTTGCTATTGTCCATTCTTCTATTCACCCCCTCCTATTGAGATGGTTGTCACTTGAACTCAGAAGGGAATACCCAACTCCTTGAGGAAAGAGTTGCTGGATTGGGGAATCATTGGGTTTTCATGTTGGAATTAAGGAGAGCCACCATCACTTGTACTGTATAAGCCGGCTTCATAATCATAGGGGTTTGTGTATAAGTTGAAATATTACGGCATGGCTATTGAGGATACTTGACCAGAGTTTTGGGATTCTTGAGGACTATTGTGTTTCTAGTCTGTTTCCCAATAATGTTCTGACCGCACATAAAATTCAAAGGTCCGACTTGAGCTCTAAACTTTGATTTTGTGAAGACAAATTTGAAAATTAAATTTAATTCACTTTCTTCCTTATTCTTTTCTTTGTTTTTATTTTTCTACACTTTTTGCAAAATTGTTTGCTAGGGACTAGCAAAGGCAAGTATGGGGGGGTGATGAATACCCATTTCATCACATTTATTCTCTCTAGCTAATGCATGTATATATTATTATTTTGTACAAATTAACATTCATTCTTTATTCCATTTATTATGTATGAAATACTATTTTTAATGCCAAAATTATAGAATAAAGAAAATAAAAGAAAAAGAATAAAATTTCAATGGTATTTTATGACCCTAAACCCTGGGACCTAGGAATCTTGATGACCGGATAGACAAGGAATAAAGTAGGGGGAGGTAAGGGCCAAAAATCAATAAAATTCTCTTTTTATTTATTCTCTAATAATTCACGCATGGGACCTATTTTATTTTCTACTTTTTATATGTCAAATAAAGAAACTTCGTACATGAAGGTTGTAGATAATAATATATAGAAAAATACAAAATTGAGTTTATACAAAAATAATATACAGTGTATCTTTTATGCTCTAAATAAAAAGCCAAAATCCCTACTTCTTAGACCAATATCTTCCAAATAAAACTCAAAGCACACCAAAATCACTTTTAATTGTATATAACTTTTAATATGCTATTTAATGAAGGGGGCTTCATATTTTTTGGAGTTAAGGTGTGAAATCTAGGTTTTGGACCCCTATTGTACCATATGCCCGAATAAAATATTTTTATTATTTATTCTCTATTATTTTTTTATAATTTTGTATTTTTATAATTTTGTAAATATTATTTATAATAGTTGTACATACTTAAATTAAAATAGAGCCACAAATAAATCAAAAAAATAATATTTTATACAAAATACATAGATGAAATACCTATCCTTATACCTATATATTTAATACTCCTATTCATTTAAGTGTACAAAATGCATCAAAAAAATATAATATATATTTATGTATATAAAAATAAGTATAATTTTAGAAAATAAGAAAATAGAATAATAAAGTCAAAAATACAAAATCAAAATAAAAGGCCAAATCATAGGTAAGTACACCTATAAATAAAACCTAAAAATTAATTTGTAATAAATAAATTCAAAAAAAATAATTATAATAAAATACTATAGAAAATAATAAACATGTTTTATAACATTATTCTAATAAAATCATTTATTATTTATTACTTAATTTCTAAATAATTTTGGGTCAGATTTTTTTTATTGGTCCACATGGACCAACCAAGTTGAATTTTGTGTTGACCCTAGTCAATTCCTCTGACTAGTCTTGCACCCTGTCAGACCTCGTTTCTTCCCAATCTTTGCCAATTTTTTCCATTATTCTTTACGATCTTTTAGATCGATTTCTTCTACAAACATGTGCCTCAATCAACGCTCCTCCACGCCGAAATCTAATCTTGGTCGAGGCACCTCTGAGTCGAGTGCTTCCTCCCGATGAAGATTTCCTTGTACATATAACCCTCCATCACCTTACTTGATTTTTTGATCCCTCTTCTGCATCTTGATCCCCGATTTGAGCTTCGAGTGAGCACCCTGGTGACAACAAGAACTTGTCCAACCCTTTAGCATGAAGTTTGGCGTTGAATTGAGGTCTGATCCGCTGCTCACCGACATCCTCGTCGGAGCTCTTGCTCCTAGTCGTGCTTCGACAGTAGCTGCTATTTTCTTCTCTCTTTCCATTCCTTAGCATAACAGTAGCTTAGTTTGTCTTTTTATATCGCTCGATTCCATTCATTATCACGTAAAATCATATTTCACCACACAGTGAAGCTTCAGCTCTGCTGCCCCGTTCCGGACACCTCCATCTCATTCCGCTTCGTTGTTCACCCTCATTACCTTCCCCATCACCTGTTGAATGCCCGACACCCCGCCATTCACCTGGATCTCGCTTGGATCCAAGAATCAGTTTACCCACTATGCTGCCTCATCGGTGACCATCTACCCCCTTAGGGCCATCGCCTTTGTGTGATTAGGCTTCTTGCAGGTACTGGCATGTCAAAAGACCCCTTGAGGGGTCGATTTTGATTGTGAGTAAGGTTTCTGGAGCTGCTCTTCTTCCCCAAACTTATCTGCCATCATCGGAACTCTAGCGGACTCTCTGAAGCAGCCATTAGAAGAGGAGGAGACCTAGATCCCTTTTGAGATTGATCCGAGGTTCTCAGTTGGTCGGAGGTCTGCACTACGCTCGATCGAAGCTTAGAGGCAGGGGAGTTCTTTCCCGTTCTCCGAGGTTCCGTCTCCGTCATTCGTTCTCCTTCGTCTCCTAGAATGCACAGTCTCCGTCCGACTTCACCACATCTTGACCATTGACCTACCTCGAGCAAGCTGATCCTAGTTGTTCAAGCGCAAACCGTCATTGTGTATTTTGGAGCTGACATGTGTCTTAGCAGATCGTTGGCCACCAATGGATCGAGACTTACGTTGGGTATTTTTCACCTTCAACCCATAGTGTTTTTGTATTTAATATTCAACACTTAAACTTTCATTGGTAATTATTATATTTTCATGTAAATTGCCAAAAAAGCCCCTAATTTTTTTATATTTGCAAATTAGTCCATGTTAGTTCACCTCGTGTGCCATCCCACGTGAGGTGGGCATTTTGCACTTAAGTCCCTGCTACTTTTGTATTTTGTTTTGGCCCAAAAATTTTTAATTCCAGCTGTATATTTTTATGAAAATTATAGAAAGGCCCTTGCATTTTATTTTAATTACATATATGCCCCTCCTAGTTCTTTAATTTTTTGAGCATTTCTTCTATTTGTTAGATATAGTGTCCGTGCTCCAAAAATTATCAAAATATAGGGTTAAGCTCCTGTTGCAATGTACTTTTACATCATATTTTCATATTTGCAATTTAGGACTTTTTAATATTTATAAAAAATAAAATAGAGCATATATTCCAGTTAGCAGTTTAAAATACCAAAAAATATAAAATCATTTTGAAAAATTCCGAAAAAATATATTTTGTTTATTTAAGCATTTTTAGCCTTCCGACAAAAAATCCCTAAAATAGAAAAAGAAAAGTCCTAAAAATAAAAAGCCCCAAAAATCTTTATAAAAAACTAGAAAATACTTAAAAACTCCGAAAACATAATTTTCTATTTTTAATTTTCTTTTCACTATTTTTTATCTATTAAAATTGATTTGGAAAATTTTTGACATTACTTGCTATTTTTAATTTCCATTTCAATTTGGTTTATTCATTTAGTCTCTAATTTGAGATATTTTTTACTTTAAAAATCCAAAAAAAATAGCAAAAATACTTAAAAAATACAAAAAATAGTAAAAAACTATTTAAACCTCGAAAATATTTATTTATATAAGTTTTTATTATTTTTAGTTGTATTTAGATATGTATTATCCTTTATTATATAACCATATATATCTTTATATTATATATTTAAAAGGAAATGAAACTAAAAATAAAAAATATAGAAAAAAGAAAACAAAAAATATATAAAATTAAAAACAAAAAAAATATATAAAATTTAAACATATAAAAATCATAATTTGGCTAAGTGGTTAAAAAGTAAAATTCCTTGTGAGTGTTTATTCCATCTTCTACTGCTCTACACCTTTGTTTCCTGTGTTCGACCCCTGCTTGCTTGTCACTATAACATATTTAGTCGGGTATAATAAATTTTAACTCTCGCTCTTAGTTGCCTAATTAATTACGTGGATCGATTGTTGATGGACCGCAAGTTTTGTGAGAGGTCGCCTCAACGACTAGATATCTTCGCTTCCGTGAGGATATCATTTTAGACCCTTGCAAAATAATGTCATCAAATGGCGTTGTTGTCGGGGAACATCGATTTGTAGAGTACATTTTGTCTTCATATTACATAGCCATTTGTGCATTTATTTCCTTTTATTTGATTATTAATTTTGAACTATCTGACATCTCTTCTTTTTATCTTCTTGTGAGGGACCACATATCGAGGAGGATCACTTAGGTGATTTTACACAGCCATGGGATGAGGAGTTGGCTTTTCTGCCCTAGCCAACACAAGAGAGCAGGAGACTCTTGTGTCTGAGAGAGAGGGCAGTAGCAGTAGCTTAGTTTTACATTTTCTTGTGAGAGGGAGACATTTTATTTGTGCTCTATTAATTTGTAATAATACAAGTACATTAGACTTTGGACACTCGGGCCCAATTTCCAAGTATTTATTCACTTGGGGGCCACCACATTTTGTCGTTTTTCTACTGCCTTATTTTTTTGTTTCTCATGTTTTGAGCTTTCCACCTTTTTTCTTTATTTTGTGAAATGAGCCCTTAGTCTTTAGGCTTGCTTGATCATGTAAATTAAGGCACAAATACATAACTATCCTTGCATGAGCCTATAGTATTTGCATTTGGACTTAGTTTACATTAATTGTTAAACATTTGGAATTGAGACCCCGTGCCAAGATAGATCACATACAACGCTTGCAGGACCCACGGTGGTGGGCACTTAGTGGCATCGAAGACCAGACCCTTGGTCTTATTTTCGAATGTTTGGCATATGGTTCTTCATGTTTAGCAATTGCCTACTTCAAATAATTTTCGTGTGCATATCGACATATAACATAGGTTTATAAATTTCTGTTTTGCATTCTGCATGGAGAGCATTGGGAAACATTGTACGTCTTCTAACTGAGTATTCATCATTTAGGCACTAAGGTGAAATTTCCATCTTAGTGTCGCTTGCATTGCTTTGCCACTATCTCCCTCTATTTTTGGATCACATGGGAATTTCAAGAAAATATAAAAATGTTAGGCGCTTGTATTGAATTGACTCGAAGCAAGTGATAGCACAAAAAAAATAAAAAAGGACTACTAAAAATACTTGACCTAAATAAAATTGATTAATTGGAGTCATTGCATTGGTTGAGCGAAGCCCTCATTCATTTTCAGGTAGATTTGGAAGGACTCCTTCCTGAGAGAGAGCGATATCATAAGGATTTGAGCCCAAAACCTAGTCTATGGCTGCCTTGTGTATCACCTGGATTTTGAAGTATTGGTGCTTCTATCGTACGTAGACGAGTAGGTCTTGGTCAATGATGATGTTCTTTATTGTGTTGAACATCGGCCTTGTCCGACGTATTGATCTTAGTTCATGCCTTCATGGAGGTGTCTGTCTCATCTTGCGTCCGAGTAGGTCCTTGCACGCTCACAAATGATTCCGTTGCGAGCGAGGTTCGAAGTGGTGGTTTTGCCTATCGGCTTCCTCGCTATATTTCTTTGGCTGAGTAGGGATCTAAGAAGGGTTACAAGGACCTTAAAAAGTACAAACAACATGTTACAAAGGAGGAGGACAAGTACGGGATACTTTTCCTACAGTACTCTCGGTCCTATGGGATTAACGCTCTAAGGAATTGTTCGAAGATAATTGCATGAAATCAAATCTAAAATCCAGACAGATAATTGTCATACCTCCACGGCTTCATGGGTCGAGTTGGTGATCCATTGTTTTGAGGTTTGATTGCTTAATTTCTCTTAGGTCAAGATCAAAAATATCGCGCATTTGTGCCATTTTTCTTTCTTCTTTCTTCCTCTGACCCTTGCTCACTTTGAGCCATTCTACTATTTTACACTCCTTTTATTTCTCATTGAATTCCGTATCATTCCTCCATATCGATCATCCTCTTGATCTTTGAAATGGCGATGCGTGGATGGCTTAGTCAAGACTCCTTGGACACCCACATAGATCCCATAGGCTCACCGTCTCCAATAATTTGGGGTGATTCCCGAGAATCTGATTTGAACTCCGCGAACCGATCTCCAGACTACCCGTCTTCTCCGATAATCTGAGATTACTCTTGTCCCGAACTTTGCCCGTTTTGGATGGTCATTGATTTCACTCCATATACATTGCCATCCATTACAAAGTTCTGTGTTGACCTTAAATCATAACACTTTTCTACATATGGTGCATCAATTTAGACTGGTCGGGGCATTCTTCCATATGCAGACAAAGAACCCGATCTCCAGTCGGAATTACAAGCAGAATCTGAAATGGCCGGAGGAAGAGGAAAGGGACCGCAACCCCTGCAAGATGAAGAGGTGAATCCAGTGGATGGGCAGTACACAACTCAGGCTGAGGTCAATAGTCAGCTTCTTGCATCCCTACTGGCAATCCAATAGCAGTTGACCAATCAAGCCTTATCCCAGATCGCATTCCAAGAGATGCTGAATGATCTATGGAGGAAGACAGATGAAAGGGAAGGGTGTGAAGAAGGAGAATTAAATTAGGAGAACTTTGAGAACTTTTCTATCCATGAGGGAGAAGGAGAGATACCGCCTGCACCTAAGGCCACATTGAAGCAAAATTACAAACCTGAGGCATGGCACATTACAGAATGTATTCAAGTCACAGCAGTTCACACCCATTTCAAGATGAAGCTACAATTTTCATTTCTCCTTCCATTATTTAATGGTAACACTACTGAGGAACCTTATATCTTCCTGCAATAATTCGAACGCATCTGCGCCATGACCCACTATCCCAAGATCCCATTAGGAATAATCAAGATGACAGCCTTCCCATTCAGCATGCAAGACAAGGCCATTTATAGGGTGAATCAACTCAGGAAGGTTGTTACTGCATGGGATGAGCTGAAGTCTGCCTTTCTTCATTTGTTCTATCCTCTGGGCAGACTCAACCTGATGCAAGCTCAGATCTCTAACTTCATGAAGCAACCCCACGAGATCATTCATGAGGTGTGGGAGAGGTTCTGAGATATTCAGGAGAAGTGTCCCCATCACGATATCCCAAAGACTAGCCTCGTGCAACATTTCTTTGGTGGGTTGATGCTTGAAAGTCATATGCTTGTCGACGCCATCTGTAGAGGCTCCCATTTAAACAAGGATGAGGATGTCGTGTGGCAAATTTTTGAGGAGATGGATGAAGGAGAAGCCTCTCTCTCCTCATCTCTCACATATCAAAAGGCCACTATGCTTGGAGACGGCCACAAAACCATCAACATGCTGGCACACATCAAGGAGAGGGACGAGGGCTCCAACCTAAGTATCATTGGTAGCCACCTCTCTTAGGTTAACATCATTGAGAAGAGGTCACAAGACCTTGAAAAGCTTGCAATAATCGAGAAGAGGACCCGTGGCTTAGAGAAGCTCGATCAGATTTCTGAATAGTTGGAGAAGCTTATGTGAGCATTTATTGACAATGCTTACAATTCTGTGTCTACCACTGCCAGGATTCCTGTTGTGCAGAAGGAGTCGCCATCGACACAACCGCCTCTACCGAGTCCCTCGTCGCCCAAACTTGTCCAGCACGTCTATTATATGCAAGCCCCGGAACATCCCACACAGCCACAAACTCATATGGTCATGTATCCACCCGAGATGCCTCCAGCTGAATTTGAGCATTTCTTCCCACCACTGTCGTAGATCCATGAAGTAAATGATGTGTGGAACAATGATGCACACCTGACCCATCCTCAAGGACCTTCCCAGGGTCAGAATATGGCCATCAGGCCCTATCACCATCAGCAGTAGGGGAAAGGCAGTTCCAGCCCCATCAGAATTAGAAACCTCCGAACTACAACAACACATGGAGGAAGAATTACCATCATGGTCCTCAGCAGTTAGGCTACCGCAGTCAAGGATACCATACACAACAACCAACTGCTTCGTATCAACATCAGTACTCTGGTCCTCTACATTCGCAATACTGATAACACTCATCATTCCAGTCTCCTCATTATGAACAATACCAGAGTTACCAGCATCCTCCCCCTCCACAGTACCACAGTCAGAGGCATAATCAAGCCAATTCGTCCGAGGCCCTGCTGGTGAACCCGACTCTCAATTGCTTAGCTCAGCTCGTGAAGAATATTGCTGAGATGACCCAAAAGATCTACGACCTAACGACTACCAAGACAATCATTCTAGCCTAGGTTGAGTCTAATCTGAATAACTTTCGACAAAAGGATCTGGTAGCCGACAATGTCCAACATGATTAGGTGAATTTAATTGCTTTTTATCTAATGTTGTTACTCTTAGGAGCAGTAGGACACACCAGCCATCAGCGACGAAAAAGGGGAAACATCTAGCATCTGATGGGGAATCATCAGCCCATCCAGCATCAGAGCCTAACATCAATTCTGGAGGAGCACCAGTTGACAAAAAATACAAAAAAATGAAGAAAAATCAAAAACACAAAAATATGGAATCAGCAACAGCTTCGATGGAGTCTAGCCAACCTCGGAGATGCTAGTTCCTGCAGCAGACCCAATGCCAGCTTATGAAACTGAGCTGCCTATTTTTGATCCACAGAATTAGAGGATTTTGTACATTCACACACTCTACCTGTAATTCATCATATGGACAAATATTTGAATGATATAGTTTTTGATTTTGTAAATACTCCTTTTCCTGAAGCAATGGAAAAACAGAAAAAAATGAAAATTTTAAAAAATACTTTGTCTGATCTTTCTATTGTGTAGATTATTCAAAACTTGATCTCGAACATGCCATTAATGAAAGCTCTTGAGTACATGCATATAATAAAGAAAGGTTTGAAAGATGCATATAAGACGAGGCATTGTTCTCACCCTCACAATTCTAGAAGTCCAAATGGCAAAGCTGAAAACACATCCTCACCATGGACACAGTTAACGCCATCAGCAATCTTCTGAACAAAAAACCTGACAAGGGAGCATCACTCATTTGCTGCGAGATGTTTGATCAGGAATTCGAGAAGACATTTCTCGACAGCTTGTCTTCTGTACACTTCTCGATGACATGTCTTCTATCAAACTCATGCATGCCTCATTGTTCATTGAATTTAGGTTAGGACCACTCAAACCTATCAAGATGATTATGCAATTTGCAGACAAATCTGTTAAGCAGCCTAGGGTCATGTTAGAGGACGCGATCGTTATTGTACAGGGGATGCAGTTCCCTGTTGATTTTGTCATGCTCGATATGGACATCTCCACACCCCTGCTTCACTCCCCCATTATCCTTGGACGACTGTTCCTTCAAATATCCAAAGCAGTAGTGAATTATGGCACTGGAGAGATCACCTTCAGCTCCAACAACATCAAAGTCAAGTTAGAGACCGTATTTGAATCCAAGCCAACCTGGACGCATCTGTAGTAGGCATACAAGACGATAACCATCTCGATGACCGTAACTTTTTTAAAGGAAATCTAGGATACAAATCAATTTATGGTTGACATTGAGATATACGAATTCCTCCCTTCATGGAAGGAGTGGAAAATGCAGTCGAGTCCTTTGTCAATGATGATGAGATTTTCACTGATGTGCCAAATGAATTCTTTGTGAGATCATTGAGTTTTGATGATGAAAAATAGATCATTAAGGATTTCTACAATGAAGAGAATATCTTTGAAAATTTCTTTGAATCTTTGAACAAAGAAGTTGAACAATTAAAGGTGGACACCAAATAGATGAAAGAACCACCATCTTTAGTAATCACAGAAGTCACCATAGAAGTAGCTCCCACTCCACCTCAGCTGAAACGGTTGCCCTCAATGTGAAGTACGCCTTCCTTGTGGGTGAAATTAACATGCACCCGGTCAACATCAATGCACATTTAACCGTATACCAAGAATCCCACCTGATGGAGGTTCTTGAATGTAACCGTATGGTGATTGGTTGGAAAACTTTAGATCTCCATGGGATCAATCCTTCCCTTCACTCACAATGCATTTTCCTTGAGGAAGACAACAAACCCTCCTGCAAATTTCAAAGAAGGCTGAATCCGAACCTTCAGGAGGCCGTCACAAAAGAAATTCAGAAATGATGTGATGCAGGATTCATATATCCCATCTCCGAGTGCTGAAGAAATCAGGGATCACCATCGTGAAGAATGACAAAGGAGAGGAGATCATGACCAAATTACCCACTTCCTGGTGAGTGTGCGTCGACTACAGAAAATTGAACCTCGCCATCAAGAAAGACCATTTTCCATTGCCTTTCATGACCATATTCTCGAGAGACTAGCAACAAAAGAATACTTCTGCTTCTTGGATGGTTACTCTGGATATAATCAAGTTGCTATTGCCCTTGAGGACTAAGAGAAAACCACGTTCACCTATCCATTTGGAACATACGCCATCAAGTGCATGTTGTTCAGGCTATGCAATTACCCAATGATTTTCTAGAGGTGTATGCTTGTAGTATTCGCCAACATGGTGGGCAGTTTCCTTGAGGTTTTCATGGATGACTTCTCGGTCTATGGAGATTCCTTTGACTAATGTCTTGATTATTTGGACTGAGGTTTGAGGAGGTGTTGCGATGTGAATCTAGTGCTCTCGTGGGAGAAGAGCAACTTCATGGTGACTGAAGGAATCGTGTTGGGTCACGTTGTTTCTACACGTGGCATGGAGGTTGACCTATCCAAGGAGAAGTAATTTCCAAACTAGAATCACATGCAACTCTCAAGCAAGTTCAATCATTCTCAGGTCATGTCAGTTTATGCTGACGATTTATCAAAGATTTTAGCAAGATGATTCGACCATTGACAGAACTTCTAGGCGAGGAGACTGATTTAATTATCGATGATCATGGGCTCCTCACATTAATCATTTGAAGGAACTCATCACTCATGGACCTATCTTGCAACCACCGATTTGGACTTAGCCATTCGAAATAATGACAGGTGTGTCAGATTATGCCATCAGTGTCGTGCTAGGATAGAGGAAAGACAATATTCCATTTATTATTCACTATGCTAGTCGAACGCTCGACGAAGCTCAAAGAAACTACAACGTCGCTGAGAAGGAGCTACTAGCGGTAGTTTTTTCCTTGGAATAGTTCTGATCCCATCTCCTTGGGTCCAAGGTTATCATTTATACATATCAATCGGCCATCTGATATTTATAACTTAAGAAGGATGCCAAACCACATCTCATTTGGTGGATCCTTCTCCTCTAGGAGTTTGACCTTGAAATCTGAGATAAACCTAGAATTAAGAATGTGGTGGCCGACCACTTATCCATACTTCTCGACCATGTATCTCTTGAGCCGAACTTCTAGCAAATTACAAAGACCTTTCCAGATGAGGCGATCATGTTAGTCAACTCCCTCCCATGTATGCCAATGTTGTGAACTATCTTGTGTCCAAGAGAACTCCACAAGATTGGCCCAATTGAAAGTGGACAACTTTTTATCTGATATCCATTTCTACTAGTGGGAGGATCCATATCTATTCCATGAGGGGGTGGATTGCATCTGGAGAAGATGTATTCCTCAGGAGGAGGTTCCGAGTGTCCTTGCACATTGTCATGTCAAAGAGTCTGGAGGACACCATCATGTAGACGTATGTCAGTGAAGTTCTTCAAAGTGGCCTTTGATGGCCTACATTATTCAAGGATGCAGACGAATGCGTCAAGCATTGTATTGACTGCCAGAAGACGGGTGGCACCATTGGAATGAGGGATACGATGGCTCTGAAGTTCATTCAAATATCAGACGTCTTCGATGCTTGGGGCATCGACTTCATGGGCCCATTTTTGAACAGCCAGGGCTACAAATACATCCTGCTCGCTATCGACTATGCAAGTAATTGGGTGGAGGCTATTCCTGCCTGAACCACCGATAGTCTGACTGTCTGCCGATTCCTAAGAGATCATATTATTTAACAGTTCATGATTCTCAAAATTCTCATATCTGATGGTGGTAGCCTTTTTATCAACAGAGAGGTAAAGAAGTTAACTCAAGAATTCTACATAGAACATCATCTCGCTTCACCTTACCACCCACAATCCAATGGCTTGGATGAATGTTCCAACAGGAAGATAAAGACAATTCTGCAAACGGTGGTGCGTCTGGACGCAAGAATTGGTCTCAACTTCTTCAGTTCTTTGGTCTTACAGGACTGCGTACAAGTCACCGCTAGGCATGTCTCCCTACCGCCTTGTTTATGGCAAGCCATGTCATCTGCTTGTTGAGCTGATATAAAAATCTTTATGGGCCATCAACATCTGCAACTTGGACTCTAAGAAAGCCAGGAAGAACAGAAAAGTAGATCTTAACGGATTACTAGAATTCAAAGATTATGCATATGACAACAACTTCAACTAATAAAAAAGACATGTATTGTTCCTCATATTCTTTTTTGTATATATTGATTAATAAATAAGGAAAAATGTCTTGCAAAATATTTAAAAAATAGTTTGAAAATCTATTTGAAAAATCTGTTGGAAACTATTTGGAAAATAAATTGTCAAATATTTTCAACCTTTGGAAAAATGTTTTGCTTGTAAAAACTTCTTTTCTTTTTTTTTGAAATAAAATGTTTTGAAAAACCAATTTGCAAATGGTTAGGAAAATGATTGCAAAATATTTTTAAAAATCTATATATATATATATATATACGGTTTGAAAAACCATCGCAAAATGATTTTCAATTGTTTGTAAATATTTGTAAAAAATATTTACAAAAATTACTTTGATCTATAGTTTTAAAAATGGTTTATAAAATGATTTCAAATAAGATTGAGGAATATATACATCACTCAAATAATTAAACACTTTCAACCAATTGTATATATTTATCTATAAAAATAAAATCAGATCCCTTGCGTAAATTCTTAAAAACCTTAATTCTTGTAAATATGAGATGAATCCCTATGGAAATATTTGTACCATATTTTCTTTTTTAAAAATCTTTTATTTTGAAAATTCCCAAAAATATTTGCAAAATCTTTTTGAAAATCTGCATAAAAGCATAACCTTTTAAAAAAATTCATAAAAAGTTCAAAATTAGAAAATTGCATCACAAAAATATTTTCTCATTGCATTTGCGTTTGTCAGATTGAGTTTGATAATTGAACAAGTCTGAGTAAAATCTGAAGATTGGAGCTATGTTGGACCTTAAATATACCTAATCACAGGAACCTTATAGGAAACAGAATTGAGAAACTTCAGGTCTGGTTGACTTAATTCTTTGAAATCACGAGACTTAGTTCAATGTCGTCTTGACTTCCTAAGTAGAGTATTTCAAGGCACACACATGATTCTTGTTGATAATGACTTAACTTGGACACCTCCACCTTTCACTTGGCTCAACTCAGTTGGAGTTGTGAGGGGATTGGATTTGCCAGTATGAGACACACACAAGTGGAACATTTGTCCTCTCTCAAGGAAGGAAATGCGCATCGACCCATCCAGTGGCATCAATGTCTAAAGACCGGAGAGTGTGGGTTGCAATAAAGCTTCAAAAGATGGATAGTCTTCTCGCTCAAGAGGAAAAACTCCTTATGTAAATGCGGTTGTATATAGTATTTCGAAAAAAATCCAAAAAAGTGGATAGTCCTGTGAAAATAAAATGCCTACCAGAGTATACATATTTGTATAGTCAATAAGCAAGCTTGAACTTCAAAGTCATATCATGTGAGCCTGCAGCTGGATGACTTGACTATATTGGTCATGCATCCTCAGATAAGTAGCTATACTGGCTACCGTCCATTATTCTCTTCACCCTCTCCTATTGAGATGGTTGTCACTTGAACTTACAAGGGAATATCTCGCTCCTTGAGGAAAGAGTTGCTGGATTGGGAAATCATTGGGTTGTCATGCTGGAGAAGTCAATTCTTTTGTCATTTCAGTTGAGGAGAGCCACCATCACCTGCACTGTACAAGTCATCTTTGTAATCAGAAGGGTTTGTGTATGAGTTGAAGTATTCTGACCTGGCTATTGAGGAGGCTTGAGCAGAGTTTTAGGATTTTCAAAGACTGTTGTGTTTCAAGTCTGTTTCCCAGTAAGGTTCTGACCGCATCTAAAATCCAAAGGTCCGACATGAGCTCCAAACTTTGATTTTGTGAAGATAAGTTTGAGAATTAAACTTAATCCACTTTCTTTCCTTTTCTTTTCTTTGTTTTTGTTTTTCTGCATTTATTCCATAAGTGTTTGCTAGGGATTAGAAAAGGCAAGTATAGGGGGTGATGAATACCTATTTCCAGACCTTTATTCTATCATTTTGGCCTCAAAACCCTAGCTAATGCATGCATATATCATTATTTTATACAAATTAACATTCATTCTTCACTTCATTTATTGTGTATAAAAAACTATTTTTAATGCCAAAATTATAGAATAAAAAAATAAAAAAATAAAATGCCAAACGTATTTTATGACCCTAAACCCCTAGACCTAGGCATCTTGATGACTGGGTTGACAAGGAAAAAGGTAGGGGGAGATAAGGGCCAAAAATCAATAAAATTCCGTTATTATTTATTCTCCAATAATTCTCTTACGGGACCTATTTTATTTTCTACTTTTTATATCTCAAATACAGAAACTTTATACATGGAGGTTGTAGATAATAATATATAGAAAAATAAAAAATTGAGTTTATACAAAAATAATATACAGTGTACCTTTTATGCTCTAAATAAAAAGCAAAAATCCCAACTTCTTATTTTCCAAATAAAGCTCAAAATGTATCAAAATCACCTTTAATTTATATAACTTTTAATAAGCTATTTAATGAAGCAGGTTTCATATTTTTTGGACTTAAGGTGTGAAAGTTAGGTTTTTGACCCCTATTGTACCATATACCTGAATAAAATATTCATTTTATTTATGCCCTATTATTTTTATAATTTTATATTTTTATAATTTTGTAAATATTATTTGTAATACATGTACATATTTAAAGTAAAATAAAGCCATAAATAAAATAAAAAATAAAACGATATGAAAATACATAGATGAAATACCTAAATTTATACCTATATATTTAATACTCCTATTTATTTAAGTGTACAAAATACATCAGAAAAATATAATAAAAATATGTTTATGTATATAAAAATATGTTGTAATTTTATAAAATAAGAAAATAGAATAATAAAGTAAAAAATACAAAATAAAAATAAAAGACCCAAGACATAGGTAAATATACCTATAAATAAAAGCCTAAAAATTAATTGTAATAAATAAGTTCAAAAAATATAATAATAATAAAATACTACATAAAATAATAAACAATTTTTATTTTATAACTTTATTCTAATAAAATAATTTATTATTTATTACTTAATTTCTAAATAATTTAGGGTCAGGTTTTTTTGGTTGGTCTACATGGACCAACTAGGTTTCATCTTGAGTTGACCCTAGTCAACTCCTCTTACTAGTCCTACACCCTGTCAGACCTGGTTTCTACCCAATCTTCGCTGATTGTTCTCCACCATTCCTTACGATCTTTTATATCAATTTCTTCTATAAATGTGTGCCTCAATCAACGTTCCTCTACGTCGAAATCAAATCTTGGTCGAGGCGCCTCTGATTCTATTGCTTCGTATCGATGAAGAGTTCCTTAGACATTTAACCCTCCTTCACCTTCCTCGATTTTTTGATCCCTCTTCCACCTCTTGACCCCTGATTTGAGCTTCGAGTGAGCACCCTGGTGACAACAGAAACTTGTTCAACCTTTAGCATGAAGTTTGGTGTTGAATCAAGGTTCGATCCGTTCCTTGCCGACCTCCTCGCCGGAGTTGTTGCTCCTGGTCATGCTTTGATGGTAGCTGCTATTTTCTTTGCTCTTTCCATTCCTTAGCATAGAAGTAGCTTAGGTTGTCTTTTTATTTCGTTATATTTTGTTCATTATCGCGTAAAATCATATTTCACCGCACGACGGAGCTTCAGCCCTACCACCCCATTCCAGCCACCACTGTCTTATTCCGCTTCATTGTTCACCCGCATCTCCTTCCCCATCACCTGTTGAACGCTCGACACCTTGCCATTCTCCTGGATCTTGCTCAGATCCAGGAATCTGTTCGTCCACTTCTCTACCTCACCGGTGAACCTCCGCCCCCTTCCATTCCATAGTCATTCCACCAAATAAAACCCCCAAGACCACCGCCTTTGTATGCTTAAGCTTCTTGCAGGTACTGGCGGGCCAAATGACCCCTTGAGGGGTCGATTTTGATCGTCGTAAGGTTCTTGGAATTGCTCTTCTTCCCTGACCTTGTCCACCATCGTGCAGCTCTAGCAGTCCCTATGAAGCAAACATTAGAAGAGGAGGAGCCCCAGCTCCCTTTTGCCCTTACTCCGAGGCTCCCAGGTGGTCGAAGGACTACGCTACGCCTGATCGAAGCTCGGAGGTAGGGGAGTTCTTCCCTGTTCTTCGAGGTTCCCTCTCCGTCATCTGATCTCCTTCATCACGTAGAATGTACAATCCTCATCTGATTTTGCCAAGTCGTGACCATTGATCTGCCTCGGGCAAACCGATCCTGGTCGTTCAAGCGCAAACTGTCAATGCCCATCTTGGAACTGACAGCTGTCTTAGCGGATTGCTGGACACTATTGTATCGGGCATTACGTTGGGTATTTTGCACCTTCAACCCAACACGTTTTTGTATTTAAACACTGAAAATTTCATCGACAGTTATTATATTTTTGTGTAAATTGCATAAAAAGACCCTGAACTTTTTATATTTATAAATAAGTTATGCCATCTCACCTAACGTGCCATCCCAAGTGAGGTGGGAATTTTGCACTTGTTCCCCTGCTACTTTTTGTATTTCATTTTAGCCTAAGAATTATTAACTCTAATGTTATATTTTTATGAAAATTGCAGAAAGGCCCTTGCATTTTATTTTAATTACAATATGCCCATGTTAGTTCAATATTTTTATGCATTCCTTCTATTTATTAAATATAGTGCTCCTGCTCCAAAAATTACCAAAAAATACAGTTAAGCTCCTGTTGCAATATATTTTCACGCCATATTTTTATATATGCAATCTAGACCTTCTTTTATTTATTCAAAATAAAAAAGAGCACAAATATTCCCTATTAGCAGTTTAAAATACCAAAAAATATACAATAAATTTGAAAAATTCCCAAAAAACTATATTTTGTTTATTTTAGAATTTTTTGACTTCTGACAAAAAATCCCTAAAAATAGAAAAAGAAAACAAAAGCCCCAAAAACCTTCATAAAAATCTAAAAAAATCCTTAAAAACTCCCAAAATATCATTTTCTATTTTCTAATTTTCTTTTCACTTTTCTTTATCTATTAAATTGATTTGGAAAATTTTAGATGTATTTGTTATTTTTAATTTGGATTTCAATTCAACCTATTCATTTAATCTCTGAATTGGGATATTTTTGACTTTAAAATCCATAAAAATAGCAAAAATACTTAAAAATCATAAAAATAGTAAAAATTTATTTAAAACCTAAAAATATTTAATTCTGTAATTTTCATTATTTTTTAGTTATATTTAGATCTATGTTTTCCAATATTGTATAACCTTATATATATTTATATGATATATTTAAAAGGAAAAGAAACTAATAAAAAATATATGAATCGAAAATAAAAAATATATGAAATTTAAAAAAATAAAAATATAAAAACAATATACATAATTAAAAACCCACAAAAATCATAATTTGGCAAAGTATTTAAATATGCAAATTCCTTGTGAGTGTTTGTTCTATCGTCCACTAGTCTACATCTTTGTTTCTTATGTTCGACCCCTACTTGCTTGTTACTATTCATCTTTAGTAGGGTATAATAAATTTAAACTCTTGATCTTAATTGCCTAATTATTTGTGTGGGTTGAACGTTTATTGACCGCG
This sequence comes from Ottelia alismoides, assembly GCA_037367405.1. Lineage (NCBI taxonomy): Eukaryota > Viridiplantae > Streptophyta > Magnoliopsida > Alismatales > Hydrocharitaceae > Ottelia > Ottelia alismoides. The sequence goes on from JAZKJV010009537.1 coordinate 138,070, forward strand.
AGTTTTATGAGAGGTCGCCTCAACGACTAGATATCATCGCTTCCGTAAGGATATCATTGTAGATCCTTGCAAAATATGTGTCATAAAATAGATACACATGTGATTTCAATTCAAGTATATTTTAGTGACATATTTCAGTTGCCCGAGGCATAACACAAGTATATTAGCCACCCCTTCCTCTACTTCGAAGAAGTTTCCTTCATCATCGGGAGTGGCTCTGCAATTGGGAGGTATGCTAGCTCATCATGCTCTGCTATGGCATCCCATAAGCTTGAGGATGAGTTGTTCGACCAAAACCATGATGATGAAAGTGATGTAGATGATATCGACAAGGTGCCTGCACCACCAGTAGCAAGTAGGACAACGCAGAGATCCTCATGATCTAAGCATAGAAAGAGTGGTGACTGACAACATGTCACCTGAACATGTCCCATTTCATGCAGATGATATAGGAGAGGATATGTGCGCAACAAAGACAACATTATGAGGATGCCCACGAGGCCTACTGGGAACTGAGGGAGGCATGTTCTGCCCTCTCCCCTAAAGCATGCATCAGGCTTGTCAGTGTGTTAACACAATCGGCCAGGAGAGAGTTGTTTTGGTATGTCAAGCAAAACCCAGAGTACCTGCATGCATGGGTTTACCATGTGCTTAGTTAGTCATAAGCCATCACAATTCAAGCCACTAGAACATAGTTAGACCACTGTGATATACTTAATCTTCTCATCTTTTTTAGTTTCATAAATTTCATCTAGCGTTGGACATTTCCTCGTGAGTATGGAACACTTTTATTTGTATAAGTCTAGGACTATTATTGTACATTCTCTAGTTAGATTTTAACAGCTTCATACTTTGTGCTAGTAGTATATCTTTTACTTATTGAACTCTCATTTGTTTAGTTGCTTCATTACTACATAATTCAAGTAACTGTGATTACGGGCCCAACCGTGAGATTAATATTTATGGTATCTTCCCATGACTATCTAGCTTCTTTTTTGGGTTTATTGGAATGGAGTTTAATAATGGTGGATATGTTTATTTGACTTTGATCTAGTGATCGGTGAAAGCCATGAATAAAGTCATTTATGCCTATTATATCTCTGTAAAGTACTTATGACAAGTCAAACATATTGAAATATAAGAACAGATGTAAGAAAAATGAAAATAGAGGATCATTCCCTTCCTAAAACAAGCCTCGAGTATATGCTCACCCTCAAAGTTATGATTATTGTTAGTTTGCATTAGATCACTCATTATGGTAGAAACTATACTGCATAAGTAGATGCTCTATGAATACTAATGATCATTGAGACATGTTATGCTCTACGAATACATTTCATGTTTACTGTAATATTTTAGTCTACGGACAATTGAACCTATTTTAATAAGGTGCATCTTATATTGTTTCATTGGTGTAGATGAACGATCAACTGTACAATCCATTTGAGGAGATTCTTTCCTAGGCAACTGAGTTGTCCTATGCCATGGGGATGTATCTATTTGTTGAGGCCTCCCATGAAAGGGAACTTCCACATGTCTCCATTCCTCTTAATGCAAGGCCATGGACGGGATAAATGTGGATTGAATACATGATGGCAGGTCATGTGAAGCGATCATATCGATGCTTTCGTATGGACCCATGAACTTTGATGAAGTTACTGAGCAACGCATATGCTTAACCAACACACGCTCCATGGATACCCAAAAGTAAGTGCGCATTTTCCTCTTTTCCTTTGGCCACACACAACCAAATCGGGTGCTTCAAGAATGGTTCCAACACTCCGAGTCTACTATATCCATGCACATCCATAGGGTTCTACAAAAGATCCTCCTGTTGGAGGATGCTTATTCGTCTTTCCAAGATGTAAACACCACAATGAATAACATCGGATCGTCATTATGCACCTTACTATTTGTTTCATGTATTGTCATTGTGTCCCATGTCCCCTCAATTACATGAATTGTATTCATGACTAATTGAATTGTGTTGTAGGTTGTATTAGTCCTATCGACGGGGCACACATTAAGGCACTCGTGCATGCTACTCTAGAAGTAGCCTGCCGCAATAGGAAGCAGTGCGTATCACAGAATGTTATAGTAGTGGCATCTTTAGACTATTTGTTTACGTACATTCTGGTTAGTCGGGAGATATCTGCCTCAGATATGTCCATACTTAGATATGCCATCAACAGGGTTGGATTCATTATCCCGAAGGGATGCAGATATCTTGTGGACTGCGAATACATGAACACTAATTCATTCATCAAGCCATATCATGGCATTACATATCATCTACATGGAGTGTTGGGTACTAGACAAGGTGGAGCGATACATCTCCCACAATTATCTGTTCAATCATAAACACTCGAAGCTACGCAATGATGTGGAGAGACCATCAACATATGGAAGAAGAGATTAAAGTGTCTAACATGCATGCCCATGTACGCCATTGAGACATAAAAGGACATTTTAAAGGCAACCACAATCATTCACAATTTCATAAAATTTTATGGTTCTGACTAGTGGCTTGATCGTGTCAAGATGTATCTCATGTCGGAACCTCCGAAGTTAGAAGTCGAACCCAGAGTGGAGGTTAGGGTGACACGAATCGAGATGCAATGTGGTGAGTAACGATGCGATATCATGGTACATGTGATGTACAATGACATGATGTGGCGTATGGTGCAAGATATGTAAAATGGAATATGGGTTGTACATGGACATCTTTGACTTGCTGATGTCATTGCATTTATATTTTTGTTAATGCATTGAGAGTTTCATTTTCATACATTCACATGAGTGGTTGCTTAAATATTTAGTATTTGAATTACTTCATAACCCATCATTGATATATTTTATGCCCAAGATATGATATAAATACATATATATAGACATTGCAAATGTACTTGCACGATGAGCAAACATCAATTGTTTCTCACACCATAACATCTACCAGCAAGGATGGTAATGTTACGATTCGATCTGCCATACAACCACAATTGCGTGTGCGATTGCGGGAAGGACCTACTGTTGGTGTTCGATGAGTCCTGTTGGTTACCGGATGTCAAGGACAACATGTGGTACACATGCCCAAGTGAGATAAGCTCCTAAACAACACACATTAATACCGTGGATGATTGTTTTGATTCAATATGGCTCTAATATGCATTCTATCCCATTTCCAGGCTCATACGAATTTAGGGTGAAGGCCTCATCATTCCCTCCCACGCTTCAGTCTCTGATAGTGGAGAAAATGTTCTTAGCAGATTTACACCAAGTATTGGATTCCAAGGATGAGAAGTTAGAGGAAGCGAAAGGTCAATCAGAGAGAAGGAAAGAATCATCATCCACCCTTTCAAGCGCATCAACATCATCTCAAGACATGATGGAAAAACCATGTGTTGATAAGCACGTTGTAATCTAGCTCTTATAACGCACACGTTAATTCTCCAAGTAGGCAAATGTTTAAGCAAACAATTTCAGCATTTCATTATAGCATCTAGTACGTAAGAGTACACAATTTACAAAGTATTAGTAGAAGCTTTAAACATAAAATTTTCCCATTAATTGTTATATTGCAAAATATTCAAATACGGATGCATACAACTAAATGATACGACAAGAAGATCGGTACCTAACATTCTACAAAATAGATAAGATTTAGATAATCAACAACGAAAGGGAATTCACAAATATCATCAAACTAGCTTACTAATATTTATTATGTTTTACTGAATAATAAAAACAAGTTATATACGTATGTAATAGGTATATATAAATATGTATCCACAAATGAAATATATACATATGCATAATATATACATGCACACATACACACACATTAACTCCGCCTCCTAAAAATATAAAATAATTAACAACCAATCATTCTCCCAAACTTAAATAAAGGTCACATCATAAAAAATCCTATCACAGCAAAACCATCTATCCAAACACCAAAACTACAATTCAGGTTACCATTCGGGTTCTCCCATCCCAAAAATTCCTCTACCCGAACATGCCTTTAGGATTTTTATAACTTGTAGCCTTATGAGATATTGCAATATCAATTATGCCCCTAGCTTTTTTAGAATATCACTTATGCCTCCAACTTCTTTCACATTTATCACTTGTGCTCTTCTGTTAGTTTGGTCGTTCAACTTAACCATGGTTCATTTGAACCAATGTGTGTTTAAGAGGGGCAAAATTGATCAAACACACCTCCCACCGTCCCCTCCAGCCCCTTCCCTCCTTGTCCATCCCTTCCTCCTCCTCCTCCTCCAACCACCTCCTCCTCCAGCACCTCCCCGTCCAGCTCCTCCTCCATCTCTTCCTCCTCCTTTGACAAGCCCCCACCTCCAGCGATGACCCAAGATGGAAAAACATGATCTTTACTAATCTAAGCCAAGATTTGCACTATTGGATCAATGAAATGGGTGAAAGTCATCACCTTTCCAGTAGAGAACGTCCTGAAATCGTTGGGGGAGCTTCAATTTCATGAGGTTCTTGCCACAGTCCTCGCATTGGAACCATACCATCTCCTCATCTCAGATTTTCTCGAGTAGAGATTCATAAGATGTTTTGACTAAATATGGAAGAAAAAACAACTATTACCCAAAGGAGATTCAAAGAACGATAAGGTTTGAGAGGAAAAACCTCAAAGCTAAAAACCATGACAGGGATCGAGTGATGGGAGGCCGAGACAAACCCCGATGTCATCGTCGTCGCATTCCCAACCTCTCTATTGCTCCATTGGTCAAAGGAGGAAGGGATGGAGGAGGAGGAGGATATAGAGAGAGAGGGGCGGAGGAAGAGGGGAGAGAAGGGGAGGGGCATAGGACGAGGGGCTAGAGGGGATAGGTAAAGGAGGAGGAGCAACTAGAGGCGGAGGAGGAGGGATGAAGAGTGGGAGGAAGAAGAAGAAAATTAAAAGAAACATACTATTTGATGAACATGTGATTCATCACTCTAAAAGTTGAAAATAGAGCTTTGTTCCAGAGCAATTAGCTGCATTTCATCATCTATTATGCATTTTTATCATTCATGCACTTAGAATTAAAGTCTGCATTTCAACATGCATATTTGCATTAAATAAGAACCCAAATTCCCTTGTAAACATCACATATATATTACCATATTTCTCCTATTTTTATCTATTTTTCACTAACTCAAAACTGAATAAAATCAACTCTATAGTGTACACTTTACAAACACTAATAAATGAAAAATATCAAAAAAATATTAACTTGTAAAATTGTTCGATAAAACCCAAACTTAGTTTAAGACTAAAAGTCTTAAAATGTTAATATCTCTCTCGTACAATCTCCTATGGACCCTACTCACTTTTAAATTAATGTATGTTCAATTACCTTCAAACAAGATCAATTTCAAAAATGGGCAAGTGCCCTGATATGCTTCTTTTAGTACAAAAATATTACAAATAGAATAAAAAACCTAACTAATTCTGCACCTCTGCAACCGACCCATGATAGAAGGGATAGGTCTTAGCACTTTCAACTGACTCAGCTTCTAATGAAGCCGGTTGATCCTACGTGCCCTGCAAAATTCGTTAGAAAAACAAAAACCCAAAAAGCCATAAAAATTTAAGCAAACAAAAACCATAAAAAATCGAAGAAATTAGTGAAAACCATAAAAACAAAAAAAATCGATCGAAGCTTTAAAAAAAATTAAACAAAAGCCGAAGTCGCCCACTAATTCTCTATTTTATTATTTGTTGCTCTAATAATTTTTATCTAAGTTTTATATGCTAGAATAAAAAAATTAAAAAATAATACAATTGTTGTCTTTTCAAGAAAATATTAAAAAATTTACAAAATAAATAAAAAAATTAAAAATATGCAGTTTCTGCTTATACAAAAAAAATAAAAAAAGGTTTTCCAATTTCTTTTTTTATATTTATAAAAAATAAAAAATAAAAAATCTGGGCGGCACCGCCAGTGCCACCACACCATCCACGCCAAGGCTACGCTCCTCCTCTCTATCTGCAGGATGCGTTTGCCTCTCCTCCAAGCCGTGCGCAGCCCACCTTTGCCAGATCACAGATCACCACCGCAACCTTGGAGCTCTGCCAGACCTCTACCATCCGTGACCTTTGCCCTACTCTGTTGGATATCTCCTCCATGGCCCTCCGTTGTGTGCCTCCTGCCTGTAGGTTGCACCACCACCGCTTCTCCTCATTTCACCGAGGCCACCGCAACCTCCTCTCCATCGCAGTTCGGCTTCTCCACTTAGGGTGTGCGTCGCCTCTCGTCCTCCAACTCCGACCACAAAGCTCCTCCCGCCTCGTACCGCCACGCTCGAGGAAGCCCTCCGTCATCGCCATCTTCCAGGGTCCCCAAGTGAAGAAGCCGCCTATCGTCGCACTGCCGACGTTTGCCTCTCCTCCAGGGCTGCATCCACCTCACTGACTGTCCTCCGCCTCCAGATCCACGTCGTCGTCGTTGTGCCCCTTGTGGCTTGGTAGGGGCGGTGCCTGCCCCCTCTTCCCTCTTGAGAATGAAAAGCAATGAACATGAGAAGCCCTAAATCTCGTTTTTGGGTAAATTGCAATTTTGCCCCTAGAGCTTTCAAATATTGCAAAAGTATCACCAACCAGAGCTTCAATCACGTACTAGGCAATTTGCATTTTTCCCATTTTTATTTTTGTTACTTTCTGTTTGAAAAACAATAAAAACTTTCATTTCAATCCTTGTTTGTCCAGACTTAGATTTACTTGCTTGTTCTTGTTGAAATAAATATTTTTATTCGTTAATAAATACCCCAAAAATCAAGTTAGTCTACTATTGTGTGCATCTTCATTATATTAAAATCTCATTGCATTTTATTTTTATTCGTCATTATTAAAAAAATCAAAAACATCATTTCTTTTACTGTTTGCACTTTGAAAAATCATAAAAATTCAAATAAATTAAGTAAAAAATTCCAAAAAAATCAGATTAATTTTATTTTTGTGCATTTTATTTTTTATCCAATTTTCGTGCATTAATTATTTATAAAGCATAGAAAATGCAAAATCATAAAAATCTTAAAAAATCATATATAATTATAGAAATCTACAAAATGAGATTTCAATCCTTGTGTGTAGATAAATTCCTTTAGTATATAGGAAAATAATGTTTGCTCACTATTTTCATTTCCCCTATTTTTATTCATTTTAAAATCCTAAAAAACCTAAAAATATTTAAAAAATTACAAAAATAGTAAAAGAATTATCAAAATACAAAAATATTTTATTTGTATATTTTTAGACATTTTTGATATATTTATAAAATCCAAAAAGAAAAATATTGCATTCCTTTTGTGCATGAATTTGTTTTGAAAATCATATTTTCGAAAAATTTTAAAAAATGCAAAAACTAAAATCACTAAAAATTTGAAAATCAGAAAATAAAAAATAGAAATAAAAAATAAAAAAATAAAGAGATAAAAATTTCACAAAAACCAAGGTAGTTAGCATTTGAGATTCCCTTTTTCTTTTAATTGATTTTTTGATTATTTGAATAACCCTCGGAGCCTCCCTGAGTTCGATCTTGTAGCTATTCAGGTAAATTAAATAGTATAATCTCCTGCCACATTTTCTTGTAATTATTAGCTTGAGAATAAAAAAATATTTTTTGTTGTGGGAATATTTGGGTCACCGACACTTTTATTTCATATCTAATTTAAAAATGTTGAAAGATACCGTCCAACAGGTTGATACACGACCATCTGAGTCTGTGGCAGTGTGGGCTGCTCTGGGGCATGCACATAGTAGACATGCTGGACGGGTTGGGGCGGTGGGGGACTCGGCTAAGGAGACTGTATCGATGACGGGTCCTTCTACTCAACAGGAATCCCAACAGTGGTAGACACATAATTTCAAGCATTAACATTCAATGCTCGCACAAGCTGCTCCAGCTGTTCTGAAATCTGATTGAGCTTCTACAATCCCTGGGTCCTCTTCTCACTTACTGCAAGCTTTTCGAGGTCTTGGCTCCTCTTCTCAATGATGTCAACCTTGAAGAGGTGGCTCCCAATGATACTTAGGTTGGAGATCTCGTCCCTCTCCTCAGTGTGTGCTACCATGTTGACAGTTTTTTGGCCAACTCTAGGCATGGTGGCTGATGAATCCCTGATCATCACTTTTTATTTTTCTATTTTAGATAATTATCTTGGCAAAGCATCATGTAAATAAATGTACATACAATAAGTTAGCATTATGCATGCATTTGTTAATATTACATAATTAGCATGTATTTATGAAAAAATAAAAGAATAAAGAAAAAGAAAAAGGAAGGAGGTATTTAGAATAAATACAGTGTGACCCAAACCCAAAGAGAATGTCAACCATTGGCCTGATCACCTAATAAAACAAGTAGATGGAGATAGGGCCTACTCTAGATTGTAAATACTATTTATGTAAATAAATAATTATTTTTGACAAAGTAAAAATAAAATATTATTTTTACCTCCTTGTATATATTCCTAAAAATAAAACAAAAATCAGAATAAGATACAAATAAAAACAAAATCATCTTTCCCTTGTACAAAATACATGTATATATGTCTTATACCCTATTTATTATATACCTGTAAATAAAAAATAAAAATCAAATAAAAATAATTTCATACTCTAAAAGTTATATTGTAAATAAATAAAATATAAAATTAGGGTATTTGTGTAAATATAACAAAATAAAAAAAAATGTACAAAATACATAGGTATAATATACCTGTATATAATACACTACACTGTATAAAGATTAATCAATTTCTCCTAAAAATAAATAAAATCACAGAAAAATAGTTTGAAAAATAACAAACAATTTTCATTTTACACACTTTTTAATTTAAAATCATTTCTTATTTTTTATTGAATTTGTAAGTATTTTGTACATTTGATTTTTCTGATTGGTCCACGTCACATTGTTGACCCAGGTCAATGCCCTCTTCCAGGGCTTGACCCGACCGATCTTGTCGTCAGACCATTTTCTTGAAATTTTCCTGGTCTGGTCATGTAGCCCTCGCCCCGATTCTTCGTCCGTGGTCTCTCCTTGGATCCAGGACCCTCGTGGATCCCTAGGAAGGTGCGGATCTTCCTAGGGTTGCGTGCCCTTGCTCGATTCCTCCAACCTCCTGGGAACCCTATAAAGCCTCTTCTCCGCCTCCCAGGAGCAGTAACACATACCCCGCGCCTCCCTTCCTCCCTAGCCACCTTCAGTTGAGTGATAGCTTTCCGAAGGACCCCTTGGATCGAAGCTTGGAGGAGCACCTACGCTGCTCAACCTCGTGGCCGGCGTACGCCGCCGCAATCAGCCTCCCGGCCTTCCACTACCTGGTCGAGGCCATTACCTCGCCGACCGCCTTTGATTGAAGCTCTAGAGCTTGCCTAGGACCTCAGGTACTCGCTATTTCCTTTGCATTTTTGGATTCGCTTCAATCATTCCACCTTCCGCCACCGCGTGTTCATCTACTCCGACCAGCTGGTCGGAGCCCCATTTTTCACATCCATCCGCTCCGATCGAACCCCAGACGCACGCTTCACCTCGTACCGCAACCTGATTCCCCTTAGGATCGTCCTTAGGTCAAGATTAAGGATCTGATCTCTTCTATCACCTCCACCGGAGATCGAGCTTCGCCCCACATCGCTTTTTTGCATTCCAGTCCAAATAACCCTCAACCAGAGCTCCGTTCCGACTCAGGCCTCCCTTTGCAGGTGTTAGCGCGCGCTGGGAGTCCTCGTTTCATCCATCGGAGGGTTCGTCGAAGTAGCTCCAGGCCACCATCACCGTCATGTATATCCGTCCATTGGCTCCTCCATCGAACCCGTTCAGTCGATGCAGAGGACTTCCACGATCATTCTTAAGCCTCACGGTCAACCATCGAAGCCGAGGATCACCTCTTATGCTCTGGTGAAACTCACCTCGGCCCTGTTCGTCCAGACCTCGCAGCATCGTTGGATCGGTCGTCCTCCTCCAGATCGAACCCATGCCACCGACAGCTGCAGCTTTTTGGTCCGTTAGATCGCAGTACTGATGCATCTGCACCCCACGTCCTCAACAGTTTATGAGGCATCAGATCTGACACCTTCCACATCTGAGTTGCACGTCCACACGCAGCCAGCGGCCACCACATGTCCCTCACACGCATCGCACGCGCCTGCAAGGGTATATTGCATTATTTACCTTGCACTTTTTATGCTTTATTTTCTAGTTTGTTAAATAAAAGTTTGAACTATTTGCATGTTAGTCCCTAATGTTTCTAGTATTTGCACTTTAGTCCTCCTAGTCTGAAAACACGTGCACGATCATGTGCCCTATGGTGTTTTTGCATATTCCATCCTAGACTTTTTATGGTTAATATTTGAATGAAATGTTCTCTGGATTTGCATTCATACCCCTATGAACAACTTATTTGGCATGTGCGTGAATTTTGTGGGAATTTTGCACTGATATCCCTGGACTTTCTATGCGTGTTATGGTTTAGTCTGGAAACTTAGAATATATGCAAATAGGTCCATATAACCTGTGTGCTCTATTTTAAAATAAATAATTATCAAATTTACTCCAAAAATTCCTCAAAAATTACCAGTAACTCCTGAAACTGTGTAATATTTTTGGTAATTTTTGTGAAGGAATTTGATTTTATTTCATATTTTCCAAAAATTAAAAACCCATAGAAAAGTATATGTCTGTTTTATAAATCCAAAACAAAATATAAAAATACCCATAAAAATTCTATAAAAATTCTTTTATGTTTGTTTTTATTTCTTTTAATTTCAATATCATTTTTATTCCATCATCCTTCATGAAACCCCTAAAAATAGAAAAATACTAAAAATATTATAAAATCATTGAAAATTCTACAAAATCAAAAAAATGAGTTCTCAATTTCTGTAGTTTGATATTGTCATCTATTTTAATATAAAATTGTAATCAGAACATTTGGGGCACTTTAGATATTTTAAAGTTGCCTTCTAATCCAGGATGTACACTATTTTGTTATTTGACTTTATTTCATTTTTATAAAATTATATAAAAATCAGAAAAACCTCATAAAATTACCAAAAACACTTGCATATTTTGAATATATAAAATGTTTTTATTTCAATTTTTTGAGCATTTTTAGTCATAATAAAAATTCTTGAAGTTTAGTTTTCTTTATCATTTTATTTGATTTCTTAATTAGAAAATACTTTTTTAAAATTAAAAACCACAAAAATATGTCTTTTCTTTTCTGATTTCTCGACTACTTCATAGGCTTAGCTCGTGCTCCTTGTATTCGACCGTGGTCGCTATACCATGTTAAATATATAGCAGAGACCGCTACATTCGATTTCATGCTTTGATTGTTTTATTTGTGGTCTTATTTTTCTTGTTGAGCCCGGCTCGGGTGGTTGAGGTCGTAACGACCTTTGATATCACTTAGCCTTGATCACCTGACTGCTCAACAGAATGGCACCATTGCCAGGGAGCACAACTTAGTAGTCGTTTTTCAGCCTTCTTTGTTTCATTTTTATTTTTTCTTTCTTTCTTTATTTGTTTCTAACTCTATTTGATATAACTGTCTTCTGACTTGTTTCTGTTTCACTTTTTGTGCGAGGAACCGCCCGAGGTCGCTTTGGAGGAGACTCGTACTCGAAGGGAAGCAGGAGCAGAGCATGAGTAGTTATAGTTTATATAGTAGCTTAGAGTAGTTAGCTTCTTTTTAGAACATTTTATTATTATTGTAATAATACATGGACCTTGGACATTTCTGGACACTTGGCATATCGGGGTCTGTTTCGTCGAGCACCGATGTACTCAGAGGACCTCACCACGGTTTTCATCAGTTTTGATTTTTTTTCATCTTTTATTTTCATTTTTAATTCTCGAAGAATTTGGCCCTTAGATTTATGGATTTCTATGACTGTGACGTAATTAATTAAGGCCCAATCCCTAATTATTTACCTGCACCTATAGTTTGTAATTGGACCTTAATAAAAATAATTAACAAAAAGTTAACTTGGTTGCTAGAGAGGTCACGTGCCGCTAGAGGCCGTATACAGCGCGTGCAGGATCCGTTGTGGCAGACACCGATCGGCATCAGAGACTGGACTCCGACCTCTGTCTCTGACCAGTTAGCTATAGCTCTTTACGTGCAGAAATTGCTCATCTAAGGTCGTTTCCTTCTTGCATCATACAGGATAGTTTTATTTATGTCTTTTAATTTATGCGTGGATCACCCTGTATGTAGAGTGCTAGCGACAGGTACGCATCTCTTACTTTACATGAATCATCGTGTTTGATCGCGCATCGGCTTTTTCGACTTCTCCCCCCATTTTTTGACCTTAAATAATCATGAGATTGAAAAATTCGTTAGGAATTTGTTTGTTTATTGAAAAATACCTAAAAAGTGATAATCATAAAATTGGGACTGCTAAACAAACTTGACCCTAAAAGACACTCAACATAAAAAATCTGTCTTGGGAGATCAATCCTCTCATTGTTTGGTTTTCTTGCGCGAGAGAGTGACCCGCACACCAGGCTAGAGCCATACCTGAACTTTCACCAGACTACTGGTCTTGAGGTTAGTAATTCTCCAGTGAGGATCGCTCCGGTCTTTGGTAAAGAGGGTCGCGATATCCTTAACAAAATGAGTTGATCGGGTAGCCAATAAACGGTCCGCAACTTGTACTGGCTGGGAAAGATCTAGCTTTGGGATATGGCCAGTCTCCTGAAAGCATCGGGTTCCTACCCGCTCGCTTAATCGCCCTGCTAGACTGAATTTTCATCTAAATAAAATTGACAAGATAAAAGACCGAACCTTTAAGATCATCAGCTCTCAATGTTCAGTAGGTGAATCGAGGGTTTATTTGCTGATCTTATTTGTTTCCAGATCCCATCCGCCTTTTCTCCAGATCATGATGATAGGCCAGAGGTCCCTTAGGAAGCCCTTGGCTGCACCACTTTCGAGCACTCCGCCCCATTCATCTAGGTTGGTTCGTGAGAGCCCAGACCCGCTCTCCGAACCTGAGTTTGATTCCACCATGTTCCCCCTCGATCACCCTTCTACCTATCTCGAGGTGCCTGAGCAGAGACCAGAGCAGATATTTGTTCATTTGACAACACTTGAGTTCGGGATCTTTTGCCTTTTCAGAGACCCAAGAGATGGCCATCAGCGAGGAGCGCACTGATGGACAGCCTCAGACCACCACTTATGTTCTAGATTAGGGCACCATCAACAACACCCTGTTAGCTTCATTGGAGACTATGCAGAGACAAATCAAAGACTAGGGGGCTTTCATTGCAGACATGCACATAGAGATGGCTCAGATGCGAGCTGAACGAGAGAAGAACCGACCAGATGGTGGAGAGATACCAGAGCTCAGAGAAGGAGATGGACGACATCCAGATGAGCCAGTGGAGCCAGTCCGACCAGCCATGCTGATGAGAGAGTTGCACAATCCTGGTGCGACTCTTACACACCGTTGGATTCAGCTTCCGGCAATTTTAGGGGAATTCACACTCTCTCCTTAGACGATTTAGTAGATGCCCAAGTTCCATGGGCTTGCCACCGAAGAGCCGCATCTGTTTTTGCAAGAATTTGAGATGATCTGCAGCACGGTCCATGACAGATACGTGGACGAGGACACCATCAAGATGATGGCTTTTCCATTCTCTCTGGTCGACAAAGCAGCCTACTACCTGAAGCATTTAGGGAGATACGCCACTTCGTGGGAACAACTCCAGACCGAGTACTTGAACAAGTACTATCCACTCGGTCGGACGAATGCAGCTCGAGCTTTGAACAACAACTTCTCCATGCTTCCCAACGAGCAATTCTATGAGGCATGGGACCGCTTCCAAGAGCTCATTGACCGGTGTCCACACCATGACATCTCCAAGCCCAACTTAGTGCAGAGTTTCTTTTGTGGGCTGACACCGAAGCTGCAGGGGCTTGTGAACGCTTCTTGTGGGGCTACTACTTCACCAAGGATGAAGACCAGGTCTGGGCCATATATGAGGAGATGGCTGAGAACTACACCGTCATGTTCCAGACCCGTCTCTACACTCACGGGAAGCCCTCACCCCATGACATGTCCTATTAGAGGATATCACGAGTCGATGCAGGTCCTTACACCTCTTCAGCAGCCATAGCACAGGCAGAGTCATTGGCCACTGATATGGGCACCATCAATGAGAAGCTGGATCGCATCGAGATCATCCAAAAGAAGTAGTGTCAGGGCATGACTCAGATCGATCAGTTGGCACAGACATTGAGTGACCTGAAGACCCAGATCATGTGTCTCCAGGAGGCACAGATGGCTTCCCATCCCCGTCTCAGGTCACGGGTTGACTCTAGCAGCAACAACTCGACCCAACACTCCACCCAGTACTGACAGGTTCACCAAGTCCAGGCAGAGCCGTTCCAACAGCCGCAACACCAGTACCTTCAACCACCACCGTCTCAGGACACTCAGATGGTGGTGTACCAACAAGATCAGCCCTGGGTAGTTCTTCCTCCACCTCCTTTCGAGCAGGAGCCATTGATGGAAGTCAACGGGCTTTGGTACGACTGACAACATCCCGAGATTCGCCGAGATCATCCCGGATTCAGGTGCTCGACCGGAGATGCCTCATCCAAGCAACAACCACTAGCTCAGGGTGGACAATACATCTAGCCTCAGCAGCAACCCCAGTTCCCACACCAGCTACAACAACAACATAATCATCCGGGTACTCGTCCCTACCAGCAAGGACAACCGTGGAGGCAACACCAACAACAACCTCAGTAGTACCCTCAGCTTCCCCCTCATCCTTCTCAGCAGCAGCCTCACTTTCAGAGAGGCAACAAATTCGATTCCCATGGGCCAACCTATGAGAACCCATCACTCGATGATCTAGCACACCTTTCCGATCAGCAAGCCACATTCAGGCGGGAGATGTACACGTTTCGCCAGGAGATAAGGGAGATCATCAAGGGCAAGGCCGCCATATCCGCTCAGATCGAACTAAATACGAATAACCTAAAAAGAAAATCTGAGCAGGTACAATTCATAGAGATTACCACTCCTAGTTATTAGGTGACATTGCTTCATATACATTTTATGCTGACTTTGTTACACTTAGGAGACGTAGGATGCCAGTCGGCGGGTCCTCGTCTGAGTGATGGCACCCCGAGGATGCAGGAGCACCAAACAAGGAGGATAGCGGTGCTGATGCTGCTCATGATGATGATGACGATGGTACTGACGCCACAAAGGATGTTGATCCAGCCGACGGTACTGAGGCCGTCACATCCCCAGATGTAGACGGTGGTACTGATACCACTAGAGATCCAGACGTTGAGCTAGAGTGCGGTGCTGATGCCGCAGTTCCAGATGCTGTGGGTGGTACTGAGGCCACCCTTTCTATTCCAGTTGTATTTACTCTAGTTTTTGTACCCCAAGACTCTACAGAAAATACCAAAAAATTAATAAAGGAAAGGGTTCTTCATCTTCGAGTCCATATGTGATGCATGGTGATACTTGTATGGATTCTATTTCTTCTCAGTAGTAGGGACCCATTCCTAGACCTCTATTTGAGGAGGGCCTAACCATCTCCTTTCCTCAAGCACTCCACTTGGCTAAGTGGAATAAAACAGAAAATCTAAAAAATCACAGCAGTTATAGTTTATCCAGCAGATGATTGATAGATTTCAGATTTAGCTGACTCTACAGGAGGTTCTTGAGCACATCCCTCCCTTCTAGAGGAACCTGAGAGAGAAACCACCATCCGTAGGAAGAAGAGGAACCATAACACAAAGATCCAAGTGCTCACTCATGCTACCTACTTTGCCATCCAGAATCGTCTGCCAGCCAAGAGGCCAGATGCAGGAGCTCCCTATATCAGATTCCATATTCATGAGTATAGATTTGATCGGACTCTATTAAATAGTAGACCTCCTTCCGACAGCCTTACTCGACCGATTCGAGTTTGTCCCTCTTCGACAGAGTAGGAAAGTCCTTCAGTTTGCTGATAGATCTGTCAAGAGGTCGAAGGGGTTGTTGAAGGATGTGGTCGTCACAATTCAGTGCTAGAAATTCCCCGTGAACTTCATTGTGTTGGACATGGAGATCGCTGAGTCTATGACCGATACCCCCATCATACTAGGACGTCCATTCTTGGCAACAACCAAGGCAGTGTCCGACCATGATAGTGGGAAGGTGTACTTTCGTGTCGAGGGCGAGAGTATAAAAATAGAGATGATCGACGAAATAGAGCACAAGATTCAGCTTGCTCAGAGCAGTACAGTGATTCAGAACAGATGACAGAGGCTGAGCGAGATGTCCACCAGGAGTGCGATCTTTTGATCATTGATGATGAAGCAGCTTGGTCCGATCCCATTTCACGAGCCCTCCTTTCGCCTTCAAATACTACAGACTCACCGATTCCAGTAGAGGAGAGCTTGGAGAGCACATTCTTGGAAAAGGACACATTCGAGGGTGAAGATCATATTCAGGACAGTGAGGCAGAATATATTTCTTGTGATTCAGATTCAGATCCCTCAGAGTCAAATATAGATTGGACCGAATTTGATGAGTTGTTACCTTGTCTGATTACAACAGAGCCAATATCTAGGGTGGAGACTGAGCCGACATAGATTACAAATATACTAGCAGGGCAATCTACACCAGTTTTTCATGATCAGCGAGAGTTCTCCCATGCAGATTTGGTTGCATTCACTCAGACATTTCAGAAGCCAGATTTTCCAGCTCCCAGTTGTCCAGAACTGAAGCCTTTGTTGTAGTCACTGAAGTATAGGTTCCTTGCAGGTGAGCATGAGACGTACCCAGTTATTATCTCAGCATATTTGACTGGATAGCAAGAATCTCATTTGATGGAGGTTCTTGAAAAGAACCGCAAGGAAATAGGATGGAGTGTAGCTGATCTTCATGGGATAAGTCCGGCAATGTGCTCTCACCATATCTATCTCGAAGAGGACACTGAGCCATCGCTTGAGTTCCAGGGACGACTGAACCCGAATCTTTGAGAGGTTATCATGAAGGAAATTTTGAAATGGTGGAGCGTCGATTTTATCTAACCCATCTCAGACTCCAAGTGGGTTAGCCCATTACATGTGGTGCCCAAGAAGATGGGCATCACGACAGTCGTGAGCATGTCTGGAGAGGAGATAGCTACCCGGGTACCCACTTCTTGGAGGGTTTGTGTGGACTATAGATGATTGAATCAGGCCACCAAGAAGGATCATTTCTCGTTGCCTTTTATTGATCAGATTATAGAGAGGCTAGTTGGGAAGAGTCATTACTGCTTCCTTGGCGGGTACACCGGCTATAACCAGGTGGTCATTGCGGCCGAAGACCAGGACAAAACGACAATCACCTGTTTGTTTGGCACTTATGCTTTCAGACAGATGCCCTTTGGCCTATGTAATGCCCCGACGACATTCCAAAGGTGCATGTTGTCCATTTTCTCGGACATGGTGGGTGACTATTTAGAGGTCTTCATGGTTGACTTTTTGGTCTATGGCGATGGGTTTGATGCTTGTCTTGACTGCTTAGACCACGTCCTTCAGCGCTGCATTGAGGTTCATCTTATTTTATTCTGGGAGAAGAGTCACTTCATGGTGACTCAAGGTACGGTGCTTGGTCATATCATCTCCAACAGGGGCATGGAGGTTGATCCGACCAAGGTTGGTATCATCAGGAAACTCAGTCCACCATCCAATCTGCGATAGTTACGGTCTTTTCTAGGGCATGTCGGTTTCTACCGACGATTCATTCATGACTTTAGCAGGATTGCCCGACCGTTGGCTGATTTGCTGATAAAACACACCAAGTTCATTTTATATGATAAGTGTCTTGCGTCATTTGAGACTCTCAAGAGTCTATTTGTTGAGGCTCCTATCCTTCAGCCGTCTGATTGGTCTCTTCCATTTGAGATCATGACAGATGCCTCTGATTTTTCCATAGGGGCCATGATAGGACAAAGGAGGGATGGAGTGCCATTTTCCATTCACTACGCTAGCCGTACACTGGATGCCACACAATAGAACTACATTTTCACTGAGAAAGAGATGCTCACCATAGTATTTTCCTTGGACAAATTCAGATCATATATTCTTGGATCTAAAGTGACTATCTTTACTGATCGTACCGCCATCAGGTACCTCATGGATAAGAAGGATGCCAAAGCGAGACTAACTAGATGGATCCTTCTGCTCCAGGAGTTTGATATTGAGATTAAGAATAAACCTAGAGTCAAGAATGTGGTGGCGGATCATCTCTCCCGATTAGAGAATCTTAAAGAATCTGAGCAGACTGATCCCATTTCTGAGATCTTCGCAGATGTGGTGATCCTTGCTATCACCTCGCTCCCCTGGTACGCAGACATTGTGAACTATCTTGTCGCCAAGAAAGTTCCACAAGGTTGTCCCAGGCAGCAACTTGAGACCTTCCTTGCGAAGGCCAGGTCTTACCATTGGGAGGATCCCATCCTTTGTCATGAAGGAGGGGTTAGCGTCTGGCATCGGTGCATTCCTCAGGAGGAGCACCATAGCGTCCTCACATACTGCCACAAGCTTGAAGCAAGAGGACATCACTCTGGGAGGAGAACGGTACAGAAAGTGCTCCAATCCGGCCTATGGTGGCCTACTCTCTTCAAGTATTCTGATGAATTCGTGAAGAGGTGTACCGAATGTCAGAGGATGGGCACTTGTTGACAGCGTGATATGATGCCGATGCAACCCATTCACTTATGTGAGGTTTTTGACTCATGGGGCATCGATTTCATGGGTCCATTCCATAAGAGTCAGGGATTCGAGTACATTCTGTTGGCCGTGGATTATGTGAGTCGTTGGGTTGAGGCCATTCCTACCCGAACCGTAGATGCCATGATTGTTTGCAAATTTTTGATCATTTCACGGTTCGGGGTGCCTAGAGTATTGATATCTGACAGGGGGTCTCACTTTGTCAACGACAAGGTAAAGGCCCTTGCTAACGAGTTCAGCACAGACCATCGAGTTGCCACTCCATATCATCCTTAGACCAATGGTCTTGCTGAAGTATCGAATGGGGAGATCAAGACGATATTGCAAAAGGTAGTCCGGCCAGACCAAAAGGATTGGTCATAGCTTTTGGACTCGTTCTTGTGAGCATATCCGACTTCCTTCAAGACTCCTTTGGGTTCCCTTTCGTCTCGTTTATGGCAAGCTCCACATTTACCTGTAGAGATTAGGCACAAGTCACTTTATCCTGTCACAAATATATTATTGGATCCAGAGAGTATAGGTAATCAAAGTAAGGCAGAATTGGCAGCCCTAGAGGAGCTTAGAGATACAGCCTTTTCGAACAGCCTACATTATAAGGAGCGAGTAAAGATATGGCATGATTCTCACATCAGCCACAAACAGTTTGAGCCAGATCAGAGAGTATGGTTGTTTGAAGCCATGCTTAGATTATTTCCAACAAAATTACAGAGTAAGTGGAAGGGACCATACCTGGTCTGAAAGGTGCATGTCAATGGGAGTATCGACATATCTGAGATGTCATCTGAGTCCACCTTTCGTGTTAACGGTCAGTGACTCAAACCATATCTAGATCATGAGACGTTGATCGTTGACGTCACCCTGATTCATTTTGCATGGATGTGGTCTTTGACTCACATCCGTTGCATATCATGCCAGATTATCACTATCTTCTGCCTTGTATAGATCAAGATGTCCATATCATCTCATTCTTTAGTCTAACACCCCATCCGCATCTTGTGATTACGCTATACTTAGGGTGTACTTTACCCTAAGTATAGGGTGGGTGTTAGACTCTTGATTATTTTTTTATTCTTTTTACCTCTGTTTTGCTTCATATACTTAGGGATATTTTATCCTAAGTATAGGGGAGGTAAACCCCGTACATTCAATCACTCGATTTTCCCTTTATGTATAGTTTGCTATACTTAGGATTACTTGATCCTATATAGAGAGGTAAACATCGAGCCCTCTTAATTCTATTATTTGACTCGGCATTGTAGTATAGCATTCCTTTCACTTCCCTGTACTAAGCACGAGTTATGTCTTCTTCATTGCTCTTGATTCACTCTGAGGACATCGTTCGAGCTAAGTATTGGGGGGTGTAGTATATATATTGCATATATACTTTAGCCATAACTCGTACTTTGTGTGAGTGTTAATAAATAAAATGGCTAAAATCCTTTATTAAAACCCGTAAAAATTTTAAAATTTTTCTTGTACATAAAATTCTTTCTTTCACATACATAGCTATTTATAAAAATTATTTTTGTACAAATGTTTGAAAAAAATGTTTTGTTTGTAAAAAGGTTGTAAAAATTTTTGTATCAAAACTATGTCTATAATACAAAATTTTTGTAAAATGTTTGAAAAATGAAAAGTTTGCAAAAACCCTTGTGTAAATGTTTGTAAATAGCTTGTAAAACTTCTGCATCCATGCATATATTCAAACATTTTTCAAAATTTTTGCACATTTTCAAAAATTTTGCATTAAATGATTTTTATATATACTTGTACAGTTTTTCTGAATCATAGTTGACCTTTAAACTAGCCTGGAATTAAATTGAAAAATGGAGCTTGGCTAAGACATTAATCCACCTAATTCTAAGAGAAACCTTATAGGATTTTGGGTTGAGACTTTTCAAGTCCATTAGTGACTTAATTATTTGAGTCCACTAGGCTATCATCACATGTCATCTTGATGAGCCTATGTATAACATTTAACAACGCACACATGACCCTCACAGACAATGGCTTTACCTGCACCAACACCTTACACACAACTCTCTATGGATGAGGTGGTGAGGAGGTAGTTGCCTTTGGCTTGGGGTAGCATACGAGGGTAGTACTTCTAGGCGGAACCTCTCGTCTTCTTTTAGGGAAGGAGGTGCGCCTCAACTTGGCCTGGCGGTGTTGAGTCTAAAGACAGGAGTGGTGGGCTGCAATAATGCTTCAAAAGAGGGATAGTCTACTGGCTCAAGAGGAAAAAGTCCTCATGGATATATGCTGCACCATGTCGATATGTTGTATGCACATCAAAAAAATGTGCAGAAGAAAAAAAACTCCAAAAAAGTGGTGGGTCTAATAGAAAATGAAATACATGCCGGAGTGTATATAGTCAATAAAGCAAAGCTTATGTTACCCATTCTCATCTCATGAAGCTTGCAGCAGGGAGACTTAGCTACACTGGTTGGGATCCTAGGGATACATGGCTACACTGATCATGGTCCATTCTCTTCTTTCCCCTCTTCTTGAGCCGATTAAATATGAACTTAGAAGGGAATACCCCACTCCTCGAGGAAGGAGCTGCCAGACTAGGGCATTAGAGTTACCTTGTTGAAGGAGGATGTTACTTTACCATTTCTGAGGTGGGGAGCTACCTATCTCTTACACAGTACAAGAAAAGATTCATGGTCATTAGAGTTTGTGTATGTAGACTTGTTCTGATCTGGATTATTGAGGAGTCTTGACCATATATTGGTGGAACTTAAAGGCTGTTGAGTCTTAAACCCATGTCCATATAAGGTTCCGACAAACTAATAATCCAAAGGTCTGACTGAGCTCCATACTCAAGTTCAATTAAGACAATTTTAATAATCAACCTTGATTCTCCTTCTTTTCTTTCTCTTTTCACTTCTTTTTCAAATAAGTGTTTGCTAAGGGACTAGCAAAGGTAAAGTATAGGGGGATGATGAATCCCTGATCATCACTCTTTATTCTTTTATTTTAGCTAATTATCTTGGCAAAGCATCATGTAAATAGATGTAAATACAATAAGTTATAATTATGCATGCATTTGTTAATATTACATAATTAGCATGTATTTATGCAAAAATAAAATAATAAAGAAAAAGAAAAAGGAAGGAGGTATTTAAAATAAATACAGAGTGACCCAAACCCTAAGAGAAGGTCAAGCATTAGCCTGATCACCTAATAAAACAAGTAGAGGGAGATAGGGCCTACTCTAGCTTGTACATACTATTTATGTACATAAATAATTATTTTTGACAAAATAAAAATAAAATATTCTTTTTACCTCCTTGTATATATTCCTAAAAATAAAATAAAAATCAGAAAAAGATTCAAATAAAAATAAAATCCTACTTTTCCTTCTACAATATACATGTATATATGTCTTATTCCCTATTTATTATATACATGTAAATCAATAATAAAAATCAAATAAAAATTATTTTATACTCCGAAAATTATGTTGTAAATAAATAAAATATAAAATCAGGGTATTTGTGTAAAAATAACAAAATACAAATAATTGTACAAAATTCATAGTTATAATATACCTGTATATAATACACTACACTGTATAAAGATTAGTTTATTTCTCATAAAAATCACAGAAAAATAGTTTGAAAAATAACAAACATTTTTCATTTTAATACTTTTTTATTTAAAATCATTTATTATTTTTTATTGAATTTGTAAGTATTTTATACATTCGATTTTTCTGATTGGTCCACGTCACGTTGTTGACCCGGGTCAATGCCCTCTTCCAGGGCTTGACCCGACCCGATCTCGTCGCCGGACCATTTTCTTCGAATTTTCCCAGTCGGGTCACACAACCCCGCAACCCGATCCTTCTCCCATGGTCTCTCCTTGGATCCAGGACCCTTGTGTATCCCTAGGAAGGCACATATCTTCCCAGGGTTGCGTGCCCTTGCCCGATTCCTCCAGCCTCCTGGGAACCCTATAAAGTCTCTTCTTTGCCTCCCAGGAGCAGTAGCTCATACCTCGCACCTCCCTTCCTCCCTAGCCACCTCCGGTTGAGTGACAGCTTCTCAAGGGACCCCTTAGATCGAAGCTTGGAGGAGCAACTACGCTGCTCAACCTCGTGGCCGGCGTGCACCGCCGTGATCAGCCTCCCGGCCTTCCACCGCCTGGTCGAGGCCATTACCTCGCTGACTGCCTCGCCTGAAGCTCTAGAGCTTGCCTAGGACCTCAGGTACCCGCTATTTCCTTTACATTTTCGGATTCGCTTCAATCATTCCACCTTCCGCCGCCGTGTGTTCACCTACTATGATCTGCTTGTCAAAGCCTCGTTTTTCACATCCATCCGCTCCGATCGAACCCCCGACTCACGCTGCACCTCCCACCGCAACCCGATCCCCCTTAGGCTCATCCCTTAGGTCGAGATTAAGGATCTGATCTCTTATATCACCTCCGTCGGAGATCATGCTTCGCCCCACGTCACTTCTTTGCATTCCAGTCTGAATAACCCTCGACCGGAGCTCCGTTCCGAGTCATGCCTCCCTTTGCAAGTGTTAGCGCACGCTGGGAGTCCCCATTTCATCCATCGGAGGGTTTGCTGGAGTAGCTCCAGGATACCTTCATCGTCACGCGTATCTGACCATTGGCTCCTCCATCGGACCTGTTTAGTCGATGTAGAGGACTTCTACGATCATTCCCCAACATCCTGATCGACCATCGGATCTGAGGATCACCTCTTATGCTCTAGTGAAACTCGCCTCGACCCTGTTCGTCCAGACCCTCGCAGCACCATTGGATTGGCCGTCCTCCTCCAGATCTAATCCACACCACCGACAGCTGCAGCTTTTCGGGCCGTTAGATCGCAGCTCTGACGCATTTGCACCCCACGTCCTCGATAGTTTCTGAGGCGTCAGATCTGACACCTGCCACATCTGAGCCACACGTCCACGCGTAGCCAACGACCACCACATGTCCCTCACGCGCATCACACACGCCTACAAGGGTATAATGCATTATTTACCCTACACCTTTTATGCTTTATTTTCTAGTTTATTAATTAAAGTTGTAGTTTCAACTATTTACATGTTAGTCCCTAATGTTTCTAGTATATGCACTTTAGTCCTCCCAGTCTGAAAACACATGCACGATCACATGCCCTATGGTGTTTTTGATATTCCATCCTGGACTTTTTGATGGTTAATATTTGAATGAAATGTTTCCTGGATTTGTATTTATACCCCTGTGAACGACTTATTTGGCATGTGCGTGAATTTTGTGGGAATTTTGCACTGATATCCCTGAACTTTCTATGTGTGTTATAGTTTAGTCTAGAAACTTAGAATATATGCAAATATATCCCTACAACCTGTGTGCTCTTAAATAATTATCAATTTTACTCCAAAAATTCCCAAAAAATTACCAATAGCTCTTTCTACTTGATGAATACCCTTTCATCACTCTTTATTCTTTTATTTTAGCTACAAAACCTATGCAAAACACATGTATATTCATGTAAATAGAATAAGTTACCATCTTGTATGCATTGTGTAAATATGCATATTTAGCATATTTTTGTGCATAAATAAAATAATAAAGAAATAAAAGAAAAAGAGAGAGATATTTAGAATAAATATTGAGTGACCTAATCCCAAGGGAGGGCGCAGCATGGGCATGACCACAAAAGAATCAAAGTAGAGAGAGATAGGGAAGCTCATTTGTGTGTATATATACCTATGTATATAAATAAAATTATTTTCCTCTTAATAAAATAAATATGTGTTTATTTATTTGTACATATTTATAAATATAAAACTAAAAATGGAAAAAATACAAGAAAAACAAAAAGAAATAAAATTCCTTCATCATTGTACATATACCATGTACATAGAACCACACATCTATTTATTTTCTTCTTGTAAATAAATAATTAAAATGCAACAAAAATATTTTCACATTCCATGTTTTATGGTGTAAATAAATAAAATAAAAATTAGAAAAATAGAAATAAAATAAAAAGAAATAAAATAAAAACCAAAATCCACCTTGTACATGTACCATGTAAATATAGGTATATACCTATTTATTTACTCTATGTAAATAATTAATAAAAATAAAATAAAAATACCCTATTATTCCAAATTTTATGTTATAAATAAATAATATATAAAATTTGAATAAATGTATAAAAATAAATAATTAAAAATCAAATCAAAAATTCAATTGTATATACCTATATATAATAATAATATTTTGTAAATACCTAATTTATATCTCAAAAAAATTAAAAAAAATCACTAAAAAATTATTTGAAAATAAATAAACATTTTTCATGTTTTAAGTTTTTTCGAAATAATTACATTTACTAATTTATTTTTAATTTTCAAAATAATTTCCTCCCATTGGTCCATGGGGATTGTTGACCCCCGGTCAACTCTCCCCCACGGACCTCTTCCCTCGCGGATCTCACGACCGACCGGACTTCTCCCATTTTTTCCCATATAACCCGACCTCCATTCGCCTAAACCCAAGGTCCTAATTACATTAGACATATCCGAGACCCTCGCCCGATCATCTACCTAGGGATCCGAGCTCCGACCGACTCGCCTGACCTCCTTCTTCTCGGACCCCTAGCACTACATAAGCCACCTGCGCTGCACCTTTTTACACATCCTTGGCTATGCCTCTTCGTCTCAAGACCTCCAACTTACTCCCCAGAGTGACAGCTTCGTGAGGGAGGTGTCAAAGAGAGGAGAGGAGACCTCCAGCTATCGATCCGGCGACTCCTTCCGCCGTGCGCCGTCGTGAGGTGTGCCCGAGCCTCGGGCATCGACGTCCATTTGAGGCTACGACCCAGAGCTCCCCGAACTTGTCCCCAGTCGATTGTATCCGCCAGGTAGACCCGATTCTTCTTAGTTTTCTTTAATTTTCGATTACGCCCAAATCGACCCATCACCATCGCCGACCGATTCCATCCGCTCCGATCATCATTCTGCTCATCCGACCCGACCATCATCTCCGTGAGACCCCTCTCCACCTGCTGCACCCACACACCCACCTTGGTTCGCCCCAGAACCAAGGCTCGACCTCCACCGCCGTTGCCTCGCTGGAGGTCGCCCATCTCGATTCGCCCGACCACCATTCCACCTCTAACCGGGTCGAGGTAGTTTGCCCTCGACCCAGGAAGCTGCCTAGGCCATTTTGCAGGTGAATGTGACCCAGCTGAGGGTCGAGATGCTTCAGCCCAGGAGCTTCCTCCCTCCGCCGTCGTCGGGCCACTCCGGTGGTCTCTAGCGTCATCGGAGGATCCCATCAGCTACAGAGCACCTTAGAGATCACGTTCCACCTTCCCGCAGCTCCAGAGGAGGCCTCCACCGCGTGCACGGAGCTAGCGAAGCTCGCCGACAGGCAGTTCTTGGAGGACCCTCCTCCGCCGTCCGTTCCGCTTCGAAGCTCCATATTTGATCCAGGCCATCTATTTGAGGAGCAGCCGCCCACCGCCCGATCCTTCTGAGGCGAGATCGTGATCGTTGATCCAGTGAAGGGGTGCCCTTGCCTAGAAGCCGTTGATCGTCCACGTGGCTCCCCCTCAACCGTCCAATAATAAAGGGGTAAATTACCCGTAGGCCCTTCTTTGTTTTGTTTTTGTTAGTTAGTACTGTAAATATTTTCGTCAGTTCTTTTTATTTTTGAAAAATTTCACTCTGGACCTGAATGTTTAGCTTATTTGCATTATAGTCCCTGTGAGTGTGGACCACGTGCTTCGACACGTGAGGACCTGGAATTTTTGCATAATTTATCCTGTAGTTCTTGCGTGTTATGGTTTGATCTGTTAGAAATAAGAATTACACATATACCCCTCCGTGCCTGAAACACGTGCCCCGCGCGTGATTTGTTGGACAATTTGCACAAAGGGCCCTGGGTTTTCTTTGTTTGTTATTATTCAGCCCCTGAAAATACTTTGTCTTACATATAGGTCCCAGTGAACTGTGAGCCTTTGTTTGATTTAAATAAAATAGCAAATTCAACCCAAATTGCGTGAAATTTGGACATGTGGCTCCTGCCACTATGTAAACATTTCCCTAATTTTTGGGTACATTTTTTAGGCTTTTTATTATTTTTAAAAATTCAATAACTGTTGTTTTTGTGACTGTCCAGTTTGGAAAATCATAAAAAAATTATAAAAACTATTTTAAAAATTCTAAAAAAATTAGGTATTGTTAATTTTTTGTGTTTGATTTTCTATGTGATTTTTGTTATTTTTGGATATATAAAAACCTTAAAAATTAAAAATCCTTAAAAACTTATAAAAACTCTAAAAAATTATAGAAAAACCAAAAAATACAAACTCTTTTTCTGAATTTTCTTTATTGTTTATATTTATCAAAAAATTACCTCAAGGCTTTTACAAATCAGTTTTCTATTTTAAATTGATCTTTGAAGCCTGATTGGACAGTAGCACATTGTTTTTGCCTTCTTTGATTTTTAGAAAATTCTATAAAAATTGGAAAAATCTCAAAAACTCATCAAAAAAAAAACTTAAAAAGCAAAAAAATATTTTTGTTTGAATTTTTGGAGTATTTTTGTATGTTTGAATAATTTGTTGAAGTTGCTTGTATTTGCCTTTTTCTTATTTTCCTTTATTATTAAAAATCCCAAAAAAAATATAAAAATAATTAAAGTCCACCAAAAATATTTGTTTATATTTCCTTTTATTTTTAGACTACTTCGTAGGCCGCAAGGCCAACTCGTGCTCCCTGAGTCCGATCGTGGGTGCTACACCAGGCTAATCTCATAGCCAGGACCGCTATTTTTGTGTTGATTGTTTTTATCCATCTGTTTGGTGGTCTGATCTTATTTTTCTTGATTGACTGATCTTCCTCCGAGATTCGGGTCATAACGACCCTAATTCTATTACATCCATTCAAGTCTTGGTGGAATTTTCGGTTTATCAGAATGGCGTCGTTGCCGGGGAGCACAGCTTAGTAGTCGATTTTTTTTCTTTTTGTTTTTATTTGTTTTTCGCGGTTTTCCATGACTTTTTCTTCGTCCGCGGCTTTTTGTGGCTTTCTGTTTTCTTTTATTTTCCTTTAGTTTTTATTTTCTTTTCTTTTCTTTTATTTTGTTTGTGTTTGTTTTGATTTTTATTTTGTGTGTTTATTTTGTTTCTGTATATATTTGCTCTTCTTTTATTTTTATATATATCTGGTTTAACACTCTATTTGTTTACTTGCGAGGGTCCGAGGACCGAGGCAGCTCCTCTCAGGGAGCCGACGCAACTGCGGGAATCGGAGGCGGCTCCCTTCTGCACGGAGCTGTAGGAGAGCGCGATGAGATAACAGGAGTGCGGGAGTAGTTAGCTTTGCATAGTTTTCATTTTCAGCACATTTGAATTGTTGTAATAACACAGGGACCAGAGACAGAGACACTTAGACTCTCGGGGTCTGTTTCACCGAGCACCAGTGTGCTCGGGGGACCCCACCAGACTTTCGCGGCTTTTTCGCGGTTTTGTTTTTATCGTTTATTTACTGCCTATTCGGTTCTCGCGGATTTCAGCCCTAGCTTAGGATTTTTGCTTGAGTGCACCGTAATCAGTAGGGTCCACACACCTAATAAATTTGCCTGTACCTATAGACTATAATTGGACCAAGATAAAAATAAATAAAAAAGACTATCTGGTCACTTGAGGGGTACCGCACCGCTAGAGGTCATATACAGCGCTGGCAGGACCCGTTGTGGCGGGCACCGATCGGCATCCGAGACCGGACACCGATCCCTCCTGATTGACCATTTAGCCATTGTTCTTTCAAGTAGAACTGCTTCGTTTAGGGCCCGGTTTTCCGCTTGCATCATATAGGTAGTTTCCTTTCTGTCTTTCAATTATGCGCGGATCATATTGCATGTAGACTGTTGGAGTCAAGTATGCCTTCTATCTCGTGCATGCATCATTGATTCTCGTGCATCGGCTTTTTCGACTTCTCCCCCCTGTTTTGGACTTAAAATAACCAGGAGAATCGAAAAATTCGTTAGGTAATTGTTTGCTATTGAAAAAAACCTAAAAATCAAAACCATAAAATTGGGACTACTAAATCAACTTGACCCTAAAAGACACTCACCATAAAAATTTGTCTTGGGGAGAGCAACCCCCTCATTGTCTGGTTTGCATGTGCGAGAGAGTGACCCGCACCCTAGGATAGAGCCATATCTGAACCTCCTTCAGACTACTGCTTCTAGGCTAGTCGTTCTCCAGTGAGGATCGCTCCGGTCTCCGGTAAAGCGGGTCACGATATCCTTAACAGAGCGAGCCAATCGGGTAACCGGTAAACGGTCCACGGCTTGTATTGGCTAGGAAAGATCTAGTTCGAGATCGGGACAGCCTCCTGGGGGAATCAGATTCCCAACCGGTCACGTAACTGCTCTGCTATCTTGACTTGATCACCGAATAAAAACTGACAAGATAATTGACCGAACTCTTACGGTCTTCAGCTCGCGTTGAGTAGGTGAATCCGGGGTTTTGTTTGCTCATCATAGTTGTTTCCAGAACCCATCCGTCCGGCTCGCCAGATCAAGATGATGGGCAGGAGGTCTCTTAGGCAGCCTATGGCTGCATCGCTTTTCAACACTCACGCCCGTTCATCTAGGTTGGTTCGCGAGAGCCGAGACCCGCTCTCCGAACCCGAGTTCGATTCCACCCTGTTCCCCCTCGACCACCCTTCTTCTGTTTCCGAGATGCCAGTGCCAGATGAGAGACCGCAGACTGATTTATCAGCACCTGAGTTTGGGTCTTTTGCCTTTGAAGAGACTGTGGCCGACAGCAGCGACGACTGCACCAGAGGTCCCCGAGCAGAGCAAACATTTATCATGGACTAGGGTGCGATCAACACCGCCCAGATCGCCTCCCTTGAGACAGTACATTAGCATATGAGGGGTCAGGGTGCCTTCATGATTGAGATGAGGAGAGAGATGGAGCAGATGAGAGCTGACCGCGATCAGTGCGGGCCCGGAGACGGACCAAGGAGACCTGACGATGCAGTAGCAGCAGCCGCAGTAGCCGCAACCACAGCAGTAGCAACCGCAGCAGCGGCAGCACCAGACCAGCCGAGATCGATACGGGAGTTACACAACCCCGGGTCGACTTTGACGCAACGTTGGGTGGTACTACCAGCCATCATGGGGGACTTCAAGTTCCCCCCGAACACCCTTCAGCTCCTCCCCCGGTTCTATGGGCTCGCCACTGAGGAGCCCTATCTTCATCTCCAGGAGTTTCTGATGATCTGCAGCACCGTCTACGACCGTCAGGTGGACGAGGATACTATCAGGATGATTGCCTTCCCCTTTTCACTGGCATATAGAGCAACCACCTGGCTGAAGCATCTGGAGAAGTTCGTGTACACCTGGGAGCAGCTCCGCACCGAGTACTTGAATAAGTACTATCCACTCGGGCGGACGAACGTAGCGAGGGCCCTGATCAGCAACTTCTCCATGCTCCCCAATGAGCAATTCCACGAGGCATGGGAGAGGTTCCGTGAGCTTACTGACAGATGCATGCACCACGAGATTTTGAAGCCGAACCTAGTTCAGAGCTTCTTTTGCGGGCTGACACCAGAGTTGCAGGGTCTGGTGAATGCTTCATGTGGTGGATCCTACTTCATCAAGGATCATGATCAGGTATGGGCCATCTACGAGGAGATGGCCGAGAACTATATTTTGATGTACCAGACCCGACTCTACACTCAGGGACGCCCCCAGCCACAGACCGTGCAGTATTAGAGGATAGCACGGGTCGACGCCGATCCTTCCACTTCGTCAGCGGCAGCCGCACAGGCCGAGTCCACAGCCGCCAACATGGGCATTATCAGCGAGAAGCTGGACCGGATGGAGATTATAGAGAAGAAGTAGTGCCAGAGCATATCGCAGATGGATCAGATGTCACAGACACTGAGTGACTTGAAGACACATCTCATGTGTCTCTAGGAGGCACAGACGGCTTCTCAGCCCTGTCTTCAGTCACGAGGAGATCCGAGTGGCAGTGGCAGCTCATCCTAGCGCTCCAGCTCCAGTCAGCCTAGACAGGTCCACCTTGTACAGGCGGAGCCGTACCAGCAGCCGCAGCCTTACTACCAGTCACCACCATCCCCAAACACTCAGATGGTGGTGTACCAGCCGGATCAGCCTCTGGCAATACTCCCGCCACCCTCCTACGAGCCCAAGCCGTTGATGGATGTCAACGGGATTTTGTACGACCGACCCCAGCTCGGTATCCGACGAGACCATCCTGGATTCCGTTGGTCAGCTGGAGGTGCCAGTTTCCAGTAGTAGCCTCTAGTTCTGGGTGGCCAGTACAGCCATCAGCGAGATCACCAGCAGCAGCAACCCCTAGTGTACCAGCAGCAGCAATAGTCTTCCCAGTATGGCCCTCGTCCCTATCAGCAGGGACATTCTTTTAGGCGTGATCCGCCTCAACAGCAGCATCAGTAGTACCCCTCTCACCCGCACCAGCCTCATCAGCAGCCTCACTACCAGAGATGCCACCCGTCAGGTTCTCATGGGTCGACCTATGAGAACCCTGCCTTAGATGATCTAGCCCGCCTCTTGACTGACCAGCATGCTACATTCAGATTGGAGATGGGCGAGTTCCGTCAGGAGATGCGGGAGATCATGAGAGGGAAGGCCTCCATGCCTGCCCAGATCGAGACGAACTCGAATAACCTCAAGAGGAAGTCTGAGCAGGTAGATTTCACAGAGTATGCACTCCGAGTGATGCATTTGGTGATATGTCTGCATATTTGTTTGATACTGACTTTGTCACACTTAGGAGCGGTAGGATGCCAGCAGGCGGCGCCTCGTCTGAGCGGCAACCCCATGCCACTTCTAGAGCGCCAGGCGAAGAGGAGTGCGGTACTAATGCCCGAGAGATGATGACAGTGGTGCTGACGCCACCGTGGATGCATATCCCACCGACGGTACTGAGGCCGTCGTTTCACCAGATGGAGGAGGTGGTACTGACGTCACCATAGTTGTCGAGCCAGAGCGCAGTGCTGATGCCGCGAGTCGACCTACCGAGGGTGATGCTGATGCCACCGTTTTTACTTCTTCTAGTCTTGTAGTCTTTCCATCTGTTCATGTATCTCAGGACTTATCTGGCAATAAAGGAAAGGGTTTACTTTATTCTGATCCACCTGTGGTGCATGATGTATGTGTGGATTCTGCCGTGCTTGAGCAGCCTAGACCCTCTCCTTGTCCTTCATCAGAGAAGGATCCTGTGATCCCCTTTCCACGAGCACTTCACATGGGAAAGGAGAAGAAAATAGAAAATCCCAAAAAGAAGCAGCAGGAAGAGTTCAGCCAGCAGATGATCGACAGATTCCACATTCAGCTGACTCTCCAGGAGGCCTTGGAGCACATCCCTCTACTCAAGAGATCACTCAGAGATAGGACCACGATTAAGAGGAAGAGGAGGAACCATCAACATGAGATCCATGTGCTTACCCGGGCCACCTGTTTCGCGATTTAGAACTGTCTGCCGGCCAAGAGTCCAGATTCCGGAGCCCCTTATGTCAGATGCCATATCCGTGAGCAGAGGTTCGACTGCACTCTATTAGACAGCGGTTCTTCGATCAACCTATTTCCGGCAACCCTTCACGACCGCTTCGAGTTGGGCACTCTGCGACAGAGCAGGACAGTCCTTTAGTTTGCTGATCGATCTGTCAAGAGGCCGAAGGGGCTGCTGAGGGACGTTGTCGTCAAGATTCAGGGCCTGCAATTCCTCGTGGACTTCGTTGTGTTGGACTTGGAGATCCCTGAGTCTGTGATCGATACCCCCATCATTCTAGGTCGCCCGTTCTTGGCCACAGCCAAGGTAGTGACCGACCATGATAGCGGGAAGGTATAATTTCGCATAGAGGGCGAGAGTGTACAAATAGAGACGGTCAAGGACATCAGAGCCAGAGATTCAGCCTGCTCAGAGCCGACTTCAAATTCAGAGAAGATGACAGATGCAGGGCCAGACATCCACCAGAACTGTGATTTCGTGATTACAGATGATGAGGCAGTTTGGGAAGATCCAGTCGCACATGCCATCCTCTCACCTTCAGAGTCCGTTGATGTAGAGACGCCAAGAGAGGAGAGCTTGGAGAGCGCATTCCTGGTCCAGGATACCTTTCAAACGGTAGAGCTGGTTCCCGACCGCAAGACCAATTTTTGTGAGTCTGATACAGATCCCTCGGAGTCATATGTTGATTGGGCAGAGTTCGATGATTTTCTACCATGTCTGACTTCCACTAAGCCAACAGCTAGGGAGGAGGTAGATGCCATGCAGATAAGAGACAGTCCGACCGAGCAACCTTCTCCAGATACTGATTTTGAGCGAGAGTTTCCGTTCTCCCATGCAGATTTGGCAGCATTCACTCATAGCTTTCAGAGGCTAGATCCGCCAGCACCTACTTGTCCAGAGCTGAAGCCACTTCCTACGTCGCTGAATTATAGGTTTCTTGCAGGTGAGCATGAGATGTACCCAGTCATTATCTCAGCCGATTTGACTGGAGAGCAGGAATCCCATCTGATGGGGGTTCTTGAAAAGAACCGCAAGGCGATAGGATGGAGCATAGCCGATCTCCAGGGGACAAGTCCGGCCCTGTGCTCCCACCATATCTATCTCGAGGATGAAGCGAAGCCATCGCGTGAGTTCCAGCAGCGGCTGAACCCGAATCTGAGAGAGGTTGTCATGGAGATCTCGAAATAGTGGAGCACTGATTTTATCTACCCCATCTTCGACTCCAAGTGGGTAAGTCTGTTGCATGTGGTGCCCAAGAAGATGGGCATCACTACAGTTGTCAGCAAGTCTGGAGAGGAGATCGCTACCCGGGTACCCACTTCTTGGCGGGTCTGCATGGATTACAGATGACTCAACCAGACCACCAAGAAGGATCATTTCCCCCTGCCCTTTATAGATCAGATCATTGAGATACTGGCAGGGAAGAGCCACTACTACTTTTTGGATGGGTACTCCAGCTACAATTAGGTGGCCATCGCGCCCGAGGACCAGGACAAGACCACCTTCACCTGTCCCTTAGGAACATATGCCTTTAGACGCATGCCATTTGGGCTATGTAATGCCCCTGCGACTTTTCAGAGGTGCATGCTGTCTATATTTTCGGACATGGTGGGGGAGTGCTTGGAGGTCTTCATGGATGATTTCTCGATCTACGGTGATGGATTCGACTCCTGTCTTGACTTCCTAGACCGAGTCCTTCAGCAATGCATTGAGGTTCACCTAGTGTTGTCTTGGGAGAAGAGTAACTTCATGGTGACTCAAGGGACGGTGCTTGGCCATATCATCTCCAACAGGGGCATGGAGGTTGATCCGGTCAAGGTAGATGTCATTAGAAAACTCGCACCACCGTCCAACTTGCAGCAGTTACGGTCTTTTCTGGGGCACGTCGGTTTCTACCGACGCTTCATTCATGATTTCAGTAGGATTGCCCGACCGTTGATCGATCTGCTGACGAAAGACACTGAGTTCCTTGTCGATGACATGTGCCTTTCGTCGTTTGAGACTCTCAAGAGATGTGTTGTAGAGGCTCCTGTTCTCCAGCTGCCTGATTGGTCTCTCCCATTCGAGATCATGACTGATGTCTCTGATTTTTCTGTAGGGGCCGTGTTGGGACAGAGGAGGGTTGGAGTCACATTTGCTATTCACTACGCTAGCCGTACATTGGATGCCATGCAGTGGAACTACACTATCACTGAGAAGGAGATGCTAGCCGTAGTCTTCTCCCTAGATAAGTTCAGATCTTACATCATTGGATCTAGTGTGACCATTTACACTGACCATATTGCCATCAGGTACCTCATGGCAAAGAAGGGTGCTAAAGCCAGATTGACCAGATGGATCCTTCTACTCGAGGAGTCTGACATAGAGATTAAGGATAAACCTGGAGTCAAGAATGTGGTGGCGGATCATCTCTCCCGATTAGAGAATCTTGAGGATTCTGAGCATACTGAGCCTATATATGAGACCTTCCCATATGAGGTGATCCTTGCTATCTCCTCTCTCCCGTGGTACGCCGATATTGTGATGTTTCTTGTTGCTAAGAAAGTTCCACAAGATTGGCCTAGGCAGAGACTTGAGACCTTCCTCGCGAAGGCCACGTTCTACCACTGGGAGGATCCCATCCTTTACCACAAAGGAGGGGATAGCGTCTGGCGTAGGTGCATTCCTCAAGAGGAGCACCATAGCATCCTCACTTACCCACAAGCTTGAGGCAGGAGGACATCACTCTGGGAGGAGAACGACACAGAAAGTGCTCCAATCTGACCTATGGTGGCCTACTCTCTTCAAGGACTCTGATGAGTTCGTGAAGAGGTGTACTGACTGTCAGAGGATGGGCACTTGTGGACAACGTGATATGATGCCGATGCAGCCCATTCACTTCTGTGAGGTTTTTTACGCATGGGGCATCGATTTCATGGGTCCATTCCCTAAGAGTCGGGGATTTGAGTACATTCTGTTAGCCGTGGATTATGTTAGTCGTTGGGTTGAGGCCATCCCCGCCAGAACCGCAGATGCTAGGACTGTTTGCAGATTTTTGAGGAAGCATATCATTTCACGGTTCGGGGTACCTCGAGTGTTGATATCTGACGGGGGGTCTCATTTCGTCAACGACAAGGTAAAGGCCCTTGCTAGCAAGTTCGGCATAGACCATCGAGTTGCCACTCCATACCACCCTCAGACGAATGGTCTTGCTGAAGTGTCGAACATGGAGATCAAGACTATATTGCAGAAAGTCGTCCGCCCAGACCGAAAGGATTGGTCACAACTTTTGGACTCGGTCTTGTGGGCATATAGGACGTCTTTCAAGACACCTTTGGGCACATCTCCCTTTCGCCTCGTTTATGGCAAGCCGTGCCATTTACCTGTTGAGTTGAGACACAGGTCACTTTGGGCTGTCACTGATATACTTTTGGGTCCAGATAGTGTAGGAGATCAGAGGAAGGCAGAGTTAGCAGCCTTGGAGGAGCTTAGTGATACCGCCTTTTCAAACAGCCTACAGTACAAGGAGAGAGCGAAGGAGTGGCATGATTCTCATATCAGCCACAAGCATTTTGAGCCAGGACAGAGAGTATGGCTGTTCGATGCTAGGCTTCGTCTATTTCCAGGGAAGCTACAGAGAAAATGGAAGGGACCGTATTTGGTGAGAAAGGTACACGACAATGGGAGTATCGACATATCTGAGTTGTCTTCTGAGAGTGCCTTTCGAGTGAACGACCAGCGGCTCAAGCCATATCTAGATCATGAGCCACGGGTCGTTGATGTTGCCCCGATTCACTTTGCGTGAGATGTGGTCTCTTGACTAACATCAATTGCATCTCACGCCTGATTATCATTGTTCTCCCGACTTGTATAGATCCAGATGTTCATATCACTCTATGCTTTAGTCCCACATCCCTTTTCTCATCTTATGATTATGCTATACTTAGGGTGTACTTTACCCTAAGTATAGGGGGATGTAGGACTCTCGAGTATTCTTTTGATTCATTTCTACCTTTGTTTTGTTGCCTATACTTAGGGATATTTTACCCTAAGTATAGGGGGGGTAGACCCTGTACATTCTTCACTCGACTTTCCCTTCGTGTACAGCCTGCTATACATAGGTTTAGTTGATCCTACGTATAGGGGAAAGGCCGAGATCCTCTTGCATTTCTATTCTTTGATCGTCTTTGTATATAGCCTTCCTTTTCACTTCCATATACTAAGCACGAGTTATGTCTTCTTCATCGCTCTTGACTCTGAGGACATTGTTCGAGCTAAGTATAGGGGGGTGTGTATATATTCCATATATACTTTAGCCATAACTCGTACTTTGTGTGAGTGTGTTAATAAATAAAAATGGCTAAAAATCCAAAAATCCATAAAAATTAAAAATTTTCCTTGTAAATACACATTCTTTTATTGCACATACATAGCTATTGTACAAAATTATTTTTGTAAAAATGTTTACAAAAACTTTTTGTGTAAATAGTGTGTAAATATGTGCATATCAAAATTATGTATATAGTACAAAATTTTTCCAAAATGTTTTGAAAATCAAAAGTTTGCAAAAACCTTGTGTAAATTTGTGTAAATATTTTGCAAAACTTGCATTCATGCATACATCCATGATTTCAAAACATTTTTCAAAAATTTTGCACATGTGTAAATATTTGTAAAATAGCATCTTTGTAAATACTTGTATAGTTTTTCCTGGATTATAGTTGACATTTAAACTAGCCTGGAATTAAATTGGAAAATGGAGCTTGGTTAAGATCTCAATCCACCTAATTATAAGAGGAACCTTATAGGGCTTAGGGTTAAGGCTTTTCAGGTCCATGGTGACTTAATTCTTTGAGTCCACTAGGCTATGATCACATGTCATCTCAATGAGCCTAAGTAGAGCACTTAACAACAGACACATGACTCATATAGACAATGGCTTGACTTGGACCCACACTTTACACCGAGCTCTCTACGGATGAGGTGGTGAGGAGGCAGTCTTCCTTGACTTGGGGAAGCATATGAGGGTAGTACTTTTAGGCGGAACCTCTCTTCTTCTTATAGTGAAGGAAGTGCGTCTCAACTTGGTCTGGTTGCCATGAGGTCTAACGACAGGAGTTGTGTGTTGCAATAATGCTTCAAAAGAGGGATAATCTACTGGATCAAGAGGAAAAACTCCTTATGTACATATGTTGCACCGTGTAAATATGTTGTACAGATGCACTTGAAAAAAATGCAAAAAGAAAATAACTCCAAAAAAGTGGTTGGTCTGATGGAAAATGATAATCCCACCGGAGTATGTATATAGTGCAATAAGCAAAGCTTGAGACTCATGTTCCATCTTATGTAGCTTGCAGCAGGGAGACTTAGCTACACTAGTTGAGCTCCCAAGGATACTTGGCTAC
The DNA here is from genome assembly GCA_037367405.1 of Ottelia alismoides. Lineage (NCBI taxonomy): Eukaryota > Viridiplantae > Streptophyta > Magnoliopsida > Alismatales > Hydrocharitaceae > Ottelia > Ottelia alismoides. The sequence continues at coordinate 175,732 of JAZKJV010009537.1, forward strand.
ATTGGCCATGGTCCATCCTCTTCTTCCCCCTCTTCTTGAGCCGGTTGAACTTGAACTTAGAAGGGAATACGCTGCTCCTCGAGGAAAGAGTGGCCAGACTAGGGTCATAGAGTTACCTTGTTGGGGAGGGTTGTCAAGTTGCTACTTCTGAGGTGGAGATCTATACATCACATACATTGTACAAGGAAAGATTCATGGTCTTCAGAGTTTGTGCATGTAGACTTGTTCTGATCTGGATTGTTGAGGAGTCTTGACTATAGATTAGTGGATCTTAGAGGCTGTTGAGTTTTAAACTTAAGTCCAAATAAGGTTACGACACATTAATAATCCAAAGATCTGATCGAGCTCCATATTTCAATTTAATGAAGGCAAGTTTAATAATCAATATTGATCCATGCATTTTCTCATCTTTTTCTTTTTCTTTTTCTTTTTCACTTTTTTTAAATAAATGTTTGCTAAGGGACTAGAAAAGTTAAGTACAGGGGGGTGACGAATACCCATTCATCACTCTTTATTCTTTTATTTTAGCTACAAAACCTATGCAAAACACATGTATATTCATGTAAATAGAATAAGTTACCATCTTGCATGAATTGTGTAAATATGCATATTTAGCATGTTTTTTTGCATAAATAAAAGAATAAAGAAATAAAAGAAAAAGAGGGAAATATTTAGAATAAATATTGAGTGATCTAATCCCAAAAGAGGGCTCAGCATGGGCCTGCCGTAAAAGAATCAAAGTAGAGAGATAGGGAAGCTCATTTGTGTGTGTGTAAACCTATGTATATAAATAAAATTATTTTCCTCTTAATAAAATAAATATGTGTTTATTTATTTGTACATATTTGTAAATATAAAACTAAAAACGGGAAAAATACAAGAAAAACAAAAAGAAATAAAATTCCTTCATCATTGTATATAAACCATGTACATAGAACCACCCATCTATTTATTTTCTTCTTGTAAATAAATAATTAAAATGCAACAAAAATATTTTCACATTCCATGTTTTATGGTGTACAAAAATAAAATAAAAATTATAAAAATATAAATAAAATAAAAAGAAATAAAATAAAAACCAAATTCCACCTTGTACATATACCATGTAAATATATGTATATACCTATTTATTTACTCTTTGTAAATAATTAATAAAAATAAAATAAAAATACCCTATTATTCCAAATTTTATGTTATAAATAAATAAAATATAAAATTGGAATAAATGTATAAAAATAAATAATTAAAAATCGAAAATCAAAAATTCATACTGTATATACCTATATATAATAATAATAATAATTTGTAAATACCTAATTTATATTTCAAAAAAAATAAATAAAAATCACTAAAAAATTATTTGAAAATAAATAAATGTTTTCATGTTTTAAGTTTTTCGAAATGATTACATTTACTATTTTATTTTTAATTTTCAAAATAATTTCCAATGGAGGCCTCCCATTGGTCCACGGGGTATTGTTGACCCCCGGTCAACTCTCCCCCACGGACCACTTCCCTCGCGGATCTCGCGACCGACCTGACTTCTCCCATTTTCCCCATCTAACCCGACCTCCATTCGCCTAAACCCAGGGTCCTAATTACATTAGACATATCCGAGACCCTCACCCGATCATCTACCGAGGTATCAGAGCTCCGACCGACTCGCCCGACCTCCTTCTTCTCGGACCCCTAGCAGTACATAAGACACCTCCGCCGTACCATTTCACTCATCCTTGGTTGTGCCTCTTCTCCCAGGACCTCCACCTTACTCCCTAGAGTGACATCTTCGTGAGGGAGGTGTCGAAGAGTGGAGAGGAGACCTCCAGCTATCGATCCGACGACTCCTGCCGCCGTGCGTCGTCGCGAGGTGCGCCCGAGCCTCTAGCATCGACGTCCCTTCGAGGCTACGAGCCAGAGCTCCCCAAGCTCGTCCCCAGTCGATTGCATCCACTAGGTAGACCCGATTCTTCCTAGTTTTCTTTAATTTTCGATTACGCCCAAATCGACCCATCACCAACGCCGACCGATTCCATCCGCTCCGATCATCATTCCGCTCATTCGACCCGACCATCATCTCCGTGAGACCCCTCTCCACCTGCTGCACCCACGCACCCACCTTGGTTCGCCCCGGAACCAAGGCTCGACCTCCACCGCCGTCGCCTCGCCGGAGGTCGCCCATCTCGATTTGCCCGACCACCATTCCACCTCTAACCGAGTCGAGGCAGTTTGCCCTCGACCCAGGAAGCTGCCTAGGCCATTTTCCAAGTGAATGCGACCCATATGAGGGTCGAGACGCTTCAGCGCAGGAGCTTCCTCCCTCCGCCGTCGCTGGGCCACTCCGGTGGTATCTGGCGTCATCGGAGGATCCCATCAGCTGCGGAGTACCTTGGCGATCACGTTCCACATTTCCCGCAGCTCCAGAGGAGGCCTCCACCGTGCGCACGGAGCCGGCGAAGCTCACCGGCGAGCAGTTCTTAGAGGACCCTCCTCCGCCATCCGTTCCGCATCGAAGCTCCAGATTTGATCCAGGCCATCTATTTGAGGAGCAGCCACCCACCGCCCAATCCTTCTGAGGCGAGATAGTTATCGTTGATCCAGTGAAGGGGTGCCCTTTCCTAGTAGCTGTTGATCGTCCACGTGGCGCCCCCTCAACCATCCACTAATGGAGTAAATTACCCGTATGCCCTTTTTGTTTTATTTTTGTTAGTTAGTACTGTAAATATTTTCGTCAGTTCTTTTTATTTTGGAAAAATTTCACTCTAGACCTGAATGTTTAGCTTATTTGCATTATAGTCCCTATGAGTGTGGACCACGTGCTTCAACATGTGAGGACCTGGATTTGTTGCATAATTTATCCTGTAGTTCTTGCATGTTATGGTTTGATCTGTTAGAAATAAGAATTACACATATACCCCTCCGTGCCTGAAACACGTGCCCGTGCGTGATTTGTTGGACAATTTGCACAAAGATCGCTGGGTTTTCTTTGTTTGTTATTATTCAACCCCTGAAAATACTTTGTCTTACATATAGGTCCCTGTGAACTGTGAGCCATTGTTTGATTTAAATAAAATAGCAAATTCAACCCAAATTGCGTGACATTTGGACACGTGGCTCCTGCCATTGTGTAAAAAATTCCCTAATTTTTGGGTACATTTTTTAGGCTTTTTATTATTTTTAAAAATTCAAAAATTGTTGTTTTTGTGACTGTCCAGTTTGGAAAATCATAAAAGAAATATAAAAACTATTTTAAAAATTCTAAAAAAATTAGGTTTTGTTAATTTGGTTGTGTTTGATTTTCTATGTGATTTTTGTTATTTTTAGATATATAAAAACCTTAAAAATTAAAAACCCTTAAAAACTTATAAAAATTCTAAAAAGTTATAGAAAAACAAAAAAAATACAAACTCTTTTTCTGAATTTTTTTTACTATTTATATTTGTCATAAAATTTATCTTCAGGCTTTTACAGATCAATTTTCTATTTTAAGTTGATCTTTGAAGCCTAGCTGGACAGTAGCACACTGTTTTTGCCTTTTTTGATTTTTAGAAAATTCTGTAAAAATTGAAAAAATCTCAAAAATTCACCAAAAACATTAAAAAACTCAAAAAGCATAAAAATATTTTTGTTTGAATTTTTGGAGTGTTTTTGAGTGTTTATATAATTTGTTGAAGTTGCTTGTATTTGCCTTTTTCTTATTTTCCTTTATTATTAAAAATCCAAAAAATTATAAAAATAATTAAAAATTCACCAAAAATATTTGTTTATATTTCCTTTTATTTTTAGACTACTTCGTAGGTTGCAAGGCCAACTCGTGCTCCCTGAGTCCGACCTTGGGTGCTACACCAGACTAATCTCATAGCCAGGACCATTATGTTTGTGTTGATTGTTTTTATCCTATTGTTTGGTGGTCTGATCTTATTTTTCTTGATTGACTGATCTTCCTCCAATATCCGGGTCGCAACGACCCTAGTTCTGTTACATTCACCCAAGTCTTGGTGGAATTTTTAGTTTATAACTACTGTGTATTATTTTTGGTAATTTTTGTGATGAAATTTAATTTTATTTGATATTTTCTAACAAATAAACAACCCATAAAAAATATCTATTTTTTATAAAACCCCAAAAAAATATAAAAATACCCCGAAAAATTCTATAAAAATTCATTTGTGTTTGTTTTGATTTCATTTAATTTTGGCTATCATTTTTGTTCCAGTATCTCATAAAACCCCTAAAAATAGCAAAAGACTAAAAATCTTATAAAAATCATTAAAAATTCTACAAAAATTTAAAAATGAGTTTTCAATTTCTATAGTTAGATATTATCATCTATTTTAACATAAATTTGCAACCAGGACGTTCGGGACACTTTTGGTATTTTAAAATTGCCTTCTAATCGAGGTTGTACAATGTTTTCTTATTTTAACTTTATTTCATTTTTATAAAATTATATAAAAATCAGAAAAACCTCAGATTGTTGCTAAAAGCACTTGCATATTTTGAAAATATAAAAATATTTTTATTTCAAAATTTTGAGCATTTTTAGTCATAATAAAAATTATTGAAGTTTAGTTTTCTTTATCCTTCTATTTGATTTCTTAATTAGAAAATAAAAAAATAAATTAAAAACCACAAATATATGTCTTTTTTTTTCTGATTTCTGGACTACTTCATTAGCTTAGCTCGTACTCCGTGTGTTCGACCATGGTCGCTATTCTAGGTTAAATAAATAGCGGAGACCGCTACATTTGATTTCATGCTTTGATTGTTTTATTTGTGGTCTTATTTTTCTTGTTGAGCCAGGCTCGAGTGGTTGAGGTCGTAATGAACTTTGATATCACTTAGCCTTGATCGCCTGATCGCTCACCAGTGGTATTTTGATATGGACGGGATGAGGAGAGAACAACTTCTCTTTCAGCCATCTCCTAAAAAATTAGCCAGACGACATCCTCATCCTTGTTGAAATGGGAGCATCCACAGGCGGCATTGACAAGCTTCTGACTTTCAAGTGTCATCCCACCAAAGAAGTGTTGCACGAGGCTAGTCTTTGGGATATCGTGATGGGGAAACCTCTCTTGAAGATCTCAGAACCTCTTCCACACCTCATGAATGGTCTCGTATGGTTGCTGCATGAAGTTAAAGATCCGAGCTTGCATCTTGTTGAGTCTGCCCAGAAGCTAAAACTTGTGAAGAAAGGTAGGCTTCAGCTCATCCCATGTAGTAACAAACTTCCCGAGATGATTCGCCCAATAAATGGCCTTGCCTTGCATGCTGAATGGGAAGGCAGTCATCTTGTTTATTCCCAACGGGATGTTGGGATAGTGGGTCGTGGTGCAGATGCAACCGAACTATTGTAGGAAGATATAAGGTTCCTCAGTAATGTTATGAAATGATGGAAGGAGAAATAAAAATTGTGGCTTCAGCTTGAAATGGGCGTGAACTATTGGGTCCTGAATCCACTCTGTAATGTGCCCTACCCCGGGGTTGTAAGTTTGGTTTAATGTGGGCTTGGGTGCAGGGGGTATCTCTACTTCCCCTCCGTGGATAGAAAAGTTCTCAAAGTTCACCTAATTGAATTCTACTTCTTCATGCCCATCCCTTTCATTTGTCTTCCTCCGCACATCAATCAACATCTCTTGGAACATGGTCTAGGATAAGGCCTGATTGGTCAACTGTTGTTGGATGCGATAAGTTGACTATTGACCTCAGCCTGCATTATGTACTGTCCTTTTCCTTTATTCACCTCTTCATCGGGTTGGGGCTGCGGTCCCTTTCCTATACCTTCGACCATTTTTGGATTCTGCTTGTAATTCTAGCTCGAGATCGGGTTCTTAGTCTGCACATGGAAGAATGTCCCGATAAGTCCGAATAGTTGCACCATATGTAGAAAAGTGTTCTACGTTAAGTTCAACACAAAGCTTTGTTAAGGATGGCGACGTATATAGAGTGAAATCAATGGCCATCCAAAACGAGCATAGTTCAGGACCAGAGTGATCCCAGATTATCGGAGAAGATGGGGAGTCTGGAGATCGGTTCGCGGAGTTAAAATAGGATTCTCGAGAATCACCCTGAATTATTGGAGACGGGGAGAGTATGGAATTGATGTGGGTGTCGAAGGAATGTCGATTAAGCCATCCATGTGTCGCCATCTCAAAGATCAAGAGGAAGATCAATATGGAGGAATGATATGGAGGTCAACGAGAAATAAAAGGAGTGTAAAACAGTAGAATGGCTCAAAGTGACCAAGGGTCAAAAAGGAAGAAATAAGATGGCACAAATGCGCGATATTTTTGATCTTGACCTAAAAGAAATTAAACAATCAAACCATAAAATAACAGATTCACCAACTCAACCTGTGAAGATGTGAAGATTCATCAATTATCTGTGTAGGTTTTAAATTTGATTTTCATGCAATTATCTTTGAACAAGTCCTTATAGCACTAATCCTATAGGAGAGAGTATTATCGGTAAATTATCATGTACTTGTCCTCCTCCTTTGTAACATGTAGGCTGTACATTTTAAGGTCTTTGTAACCCTTCTTGGATCCCTATTCAACCAAAGAAATAGAGTGAGGAAGCCGATAGGCGAAACCACTACTTCGGACCTCGCTTGCAACAGAATCACCCATGAGCGTGCAAGGACCTACTCGGATGCGAGACGATTAGACATACACCCCCGTGAAGGTATGGCCTAAGCTCAATACTTCGGACAACGTTGATGTTCTACACAATAGAGAACATCACCGTTGACCAAGCCCTGCTCATCCATGTACGATAGAAGCGCCAATACTTCGGAAATCCATGTGATACACAAGGCAACCACAGAATAGATTTTGGGCTATAATCCTTACGATAGCGCTCTCTCAGGAACGAGTCCTTCCAAAGCTATCTAAAAACAAATGAGGGCTTTGCTCAACCAATGCAATGAGTCTAATTAATCAATTTTATTTAGGTAAAGAATTTTAGCAGTCCTTTTTTTATTTTTTTGGTGCTATCACTTGCTTTGAGTCAATTCAATACACACCCCTAATTTTTTTTTATTTTCTTGAAATTCCTATGTGATCCAAAAAAAGGAGATAGCAGCAAAGAAATGTAAGTGACATTGAGATGGAAATCTCACCAGAGTGCCCTAAATGATTAATACTCAGTTAGAATACATACAGTGCTTCCCAATGCTCTCCATGCATAAATGCAAAACAAGAATTTATAAACCTATGTTATATGCTGACATGCACATGGAAATTGTCCTACGTGGGCAATTGCTACACGTGAACAACCAAATGCCAAACACTCGAAAATGAGATCAAGGGTTCGCTCTTCGATGACACTTGGTGTCCACCACAGTGTGTCCTGCAAGCACTGTATGTGACCTCTCCCAGCACGTGGTCGCAATTCCAAATGTTTAACAATTATTGTAAACTAAGTCTAAATGCGAAGAATATAGGTGCATGCAAGGATAGTTATGTGTTTGGACTTAATTTACACGATCAAGCAAACCTAAAGACTGAGAGATCATTTCACAAAATAATGAAAAACAAGGCAGAAAGCTCAAATCATGAGAAACAAAGAAAACAAGGAGGTAAAAAACACGACAAAATCCAGTGGGCCACCAAGTGAACAAACACTTAGAAAATTGGGCCTGAGTATATAAAGTCCAATCTACTTGTATTATTACAAATTAATGGAGTGGAAATAAAATGTCTCTCTTACAAGAAAATATACAACTAAGCTACTGCTATTGTCCTCTCTCTCACACACAAAAGACCCCTGCCCTCTCTTGTCGGCCAGGTCAGAATAGCCGGCTCCTCTTCCCAAGGCTGCGTAAAATCACCTAGGCAATCCTCATCGGTCCACGGTCCTTCGCAAGAAGACAAAAAGAAGAGATGTCAGATAGATCAAAATTGATAATCAAATAAAAGGAAATAAATGCACAAATGGCAAAGTAATGCAAAAGATAATATACTCTACAAACCGATGTTCCACGGCAATGACGCCATTTGATGACACGTAGTTTTCTATGGTCTAAAATTATATCCTCACAGAAGTGAAGATATCTAGTTGTTGATGTGACCTCTCACAAAACCCACAGTCAATCAACAATCAACCCACACAAATAATTAGGCAATCAAGACCAAGAGTTAAAATCTATTATACCCTACTAAATATGTATAATGACAAGCAAGTATGGGTTGAACACAGGAAACAAAGGTGTAGAGCAGTGGAACATAGTACAAACACTCACAAGGAATTTGCCTTTTTAAACATTTAGCCAGATCATGATTTTTGTGGGTTTTCAATTTTATATTTTTTTGTTTTTATATTTTTATGTGTTTCCAATTTTATATATTTTTATTTCTTTTTTTATATATTTTTATTTCCTTTTTTATATATTTTTATTTTTAGCTTCTTTTCCTTTGAAATATATAATATAAAGATATAAAGCTAAGCAATATAGGATTATATATATCAAAAAACAACTAAAAAATAAAAATTATAGAATAAATATTTTTTGTTTTTAAATAGTTTTTTACTGTTTTTGTGTTTTTTTATGTATTTTTGCTAATTCTTTATGTATTTTTAAAGTAAAAAATATCCCAAATCAGAGATTAAATGAATATGCAGAATTGAAATGGAAATTAAAAATAACAAATAATATCCAAAATTTTCCTATTCAATTTTAATAGATAATAACAGTGAAAAGAAAATCAGAAAATAAAAAATGATATTTTTTGAGTTTTAAGGATTTTTTAGATTTTTATAAATGTTTTTAGGCTTTTTGATTTGTAGGAGTTTTCTTTTTCTATTTTAGGGAGTTTTGGTCAGAAGGCTAAAAATGCTTAAATAAATGAAATATATTTTTTTAATAATTTTTCAAAATGATTTTTTATTTTTTGGTATTTTATATTGCTAACATGGAATATTTGTATTCTTTTTTATTTTTCATAAATATCAAAAACTCCTAAATTACAAATCTAAAAATATGGTATGAAAATATATTGCAATAGGATCTTAAATGTATTATTTGGTAATTTTTGGAGCATGGATACTATATTTAATAAATAAAAGATATGGATAAAAATTATTGAACTAACATGGGCATATATGTAACTAAAATAAAATGCAAGGGCCTTTCTGTAATTTTCACAAAAATATAGCACTAGAATGAATAATTCTTGGGCCAAAAAGGAATACCATAAGTAGCAGGGCTCAAGTGCACAATGCTCACCTCACATGGGATGGCACGTGAGGTAAGCTAGCGTATACTAATTTGCAAATATAAAATGTTGAGGGGCTTTTATTGCAAATTACAGAAAAATATTATAACTGACGATGAAGTTTTAAGTGTTGAATATTAAATACAAAAATATGCTGGGTTTAAGAAGAAAAATACCAAACGTAAGGCTCGATCCAATGCTGGACAACAATCCACTAAGATACGTGCCAGCTCCGAAATACGCGTTGATGGCTCGTGCTTGAACAAGTAGGATCAGCTCACCTGAGGTAGATCATTGGTCATGACGTGGAACCTTGAAGAACAGGGAAGAACCCCCTGCCTTCGAGCTTCGATCGGGCGCAAAGCAGTCCTCCGACTACTTGGGAGCCTCGGAGCAAGGGCAAAAGGGATCTAGGTCTCCTCTTCTTCTAATAGCTGTTGCAGAGGGTCTGCCGGAGCTGCAATGATGGCAGACAAGGTTGGGGAAGAAGAGCAGCTCCAAGAACCTTACTCATGATCAAAATTGACCCCTCATGGAATCATTTGGCTCGCCAGTACGTGCAAGAAGCTTAAACACACAAAGGCGATGGTCCTGGGGCGTTTTATTTTATGGAATGACTATGGAATGGAAGGAGGCGGAGGTTCACTGGTGAACCGGCAGAGTGGGTGAATTGATTCCTGGATATGAATGAGATCCATGTGAATGGCGGGGCGTTGAGCGTTCAACAGGTGACGTGGAAGGAGATGAAGGCGAACAACAAGCGGAATGAGATGGAGGTGGCAGGAACGGGGAGGCAGACCTGAAGCTCCGCCATGCAATGAAATATGATTTTACGTGATAATGAACGGAATCGAGTGAAATAAAAAGACAACCTAAGCTATTGCTATGCTAAGGAATGAAAAGAACGAAGAAAATAGTAGCTACCGTCGAAGTACGACCAGGAGAAAGAGCTCCTGAGGATGTCAGCGAGCAGCGGATCAGACCTCGATTCAATGCCAAACTTCACGCTAAAGGGCTAGACGAGCTCCCTCTATCACCAGGGTGCTCACTCGAAGCTTATATCAGGGGTCAAGAGACAAAAGAGGGAAAAAACTCGAGGAAGGTGACAAAGGGGTATATGTACAAGGAACTCTTTATCAGAACAAAGCACTCGACTCAAAGGCACCTCAACCAAGATGATTTCAGCGTGGAGGAGCATTGATCGAGGCACACATTTACAGGAAGCAAACAATCTAAAAGATCGTAAGGAATGGTGGAGAAAAATCGATGAAGATTGTGGAAATGAGGTCTGACAGGGTGCAGAACTAGTCAGAGGAGTTGACTAGGGTCAACTAAAGATGCAAACTAGTTGGTCCACATGGACCAACCAGAAAAAACGTGACCCTAATTTTTTTAGAAATTAAGAAATAAAAAATAAATGATTTTATTAGAATAAAACTATAAAATAATTTTTTATTAATTTCTATAGTATTTTATTATTATTTTTATTTATTTTCCAAACTTATTTATTACAAGTTCATTTTTAAGGTTTTATTTATTGGTATATTTACCTATGTTTTGGGTATTTTATTTTTATTTTATATTTTTAAGTTTATTATTCTATTTTCTTATTTTTATAAAATTATAACTTATTTTTATAAACATAAAGATATATTTATTATATTTTTCTGATGTATTTTCTACACTTAAATAAATAGGGGTATTAAATATATAGGTATAAGTATAGGTATTTCATCTATGTATTTTGAATATCATGTTATTTTTTTGTTTCATTTATGGCTTTATTTTACTTAAATATGTACAAGTATTATAAATAATATTTAAAAAAATTAAAATTATAAAATTATAAAAATAATCAAGAATAAATAAAATGAATATTTTATTCAAGTATATGGTACAATAGGGGTCCAAAAATCTAACTTTCACACCTTAACTCCAAAAAATATGAAACCTCCTTCATTAAATAACTTATTAAAAGTTATATACAATTGGTGATTTTGATACATTTCGAGTTTTTATTTGGAATATATGGGTCTGAGAAGTTAGGATTTTGGCCTTTTATTTAGAGCATAAAAGGTACACTGTATATTATTTTTATATAAACCCAATTTTGTATTTTTCTATATATTATTATCTACAACCTTCATGTACAAAGTTTTTTTATTTGAGGTATAAAAAGTAGAAAATAAAATAATTCCCATAAGTGAATTATTAGAGAATAAATAAAAAATGAATTTTATTGATTTGTGGCCCGTATCTCCCCTACTTTATTCCTTGTCGACTTAGTAATCAAGATGCCTATGTCTCGGGGTTTAGGGTCATAAAATACCTTTGGCATTTTATTCTTTTTCTTTCTTTTCTTTATTATATAATTTTGGCATTAAACCATTATTTTATACACAATAAATGGAATAACGAATGAATGTTAATTTGCACAAAATAATGAGATATACATGAAATGGCTAGGGTTTTGAGGCCAAAAAGATAGAATAAAGGTGATGAAATGGGTATTCATTACCCCCTATACTTGCCTTTGATAGTCCCTAGCAAACACTAATGTAATAAGTACAGAAAAATAAAAACAAAGAAAAAAACAAAAGAAAGTGGATTAAATTTATTTCTCAAACTCGTCTTCACAAAATCAACATTTGGTGCTCAAGTCGGACCTTCGGATTTTAGGTGACGTCAGAACCTTATTGGGAAACAACTTGAAACACAACAACCTTCGAGAATCCCAAAACTCTGCTAAAGTCTCCTCAATAGCTTGGTCATAATTCTTCAACTCATAAGCAAACCCTTACGATTATGAAGCTGACTTTTACTGTGTAAGTGATGGTGGCTCTCCTCAACTGAAATGACAAAAGAACTAACTTCTCCAGCATGACAACCCAATGATTCCCCAAGCTCTTTCCTCAAGGATCAGGTTATTCCTTTCTAAGTTCAAGTGACAACTATCTCAAGAGGAGGGGGTGAAGAGAAGAATGGAGGTAGCTAGTGTAGCTACCTATCATGGGATGCATGAGTGGTGTAGTAAAGTCATGCATCTACACGCTCACATGATATGACATTGAAGCTCAAGATTGCTTATTGACTATACAAATATATACACTATGGCGTGCATTTTATTTTCAGTCAGGCCTATCCACTTTTTTGGAGTTTTTTTTGAAATACTATATACAACAACATTTACATAAGGAGTTTTTCCTCTTGAGCTAGAAGACTATCCCTCTTTTGAAGCATTATTACAACTCACACTCTCCTGTCTTTAGATGTCGATGCCACTGGATGGGTTGGAGCGCACTTCCCTCCCTAGACGAGGATAAATGTTTCCACTTGTGTATGTCTCATACTGGCAAATCCAATCCCCTCACCACTCCAACTGAGTTGGGCCAAGTGAAAGGTGCAGGTGTCCAAGTTAGGTCATTATCAACAAGAATCATGTGTGTGCTCCGAAATACTCTACTTAGGCAGTCAAGACGACATTGAATCAAGTCTCGTAATCTCAAATAATTAAGTCAACCAGACCTGAAGTACCTCATTTCCAATTCTTATAAGGTTCCTGTGATTAGGTATATATAAGGTCCAACCAAACTCCAATATTCAGATTTTACTTAGATTTGTCAATTACCAAACTCAATTTGACAAATGCAAATGTAATGAGAGAATATTTTTGTAATGTAATTTTCAAAATTTAAACTTTTTATGAATTTTTTTGATTTTTTTTGCAATTTTATGCAATTTTTCTAAAAGATTTTGCATATATTTTTGGGATTTTTTCAAAACAAAAGATTTTTGGAAAAGAAAAGGCGGTACTAATATTTACATGGAGATGCATCTCATATTTACAAGAATTAAGGTTTTTAAGAATTTACGTAAGGGATCTGTTTTTATCTTATAGGTAAATATTTTCAATTAGTTGAAAGTGTTTAATTATTTGGGTTATTTATATACTCCTCAAACTTATTTGAAAATCATTTTACAAACCATTTTGAAAACTATAGTCGAAAGTAATTTTTGTAAATAATTTTTACAAACATTTGGAAATCATTTTGCAAAGGTTTTTCAAACATTATATATATATATATATATATATTTCAAAAAAATTCAACCATTTTCCAAACCATTTACAAATCGGTTTTCAAAACATTTTATTTCAAACAAAGAAAAAGAATTTTTACAAACAAAACGTTTTTCCAAAGGTTGAAAACATTTGACAAGATATTTTCCAAATAGTTTCCAACAAAATTTTCAAATAGATTTTCAAACTATTTTTCAAACATTTTGCAAGACATTTTTCCTGATTTATTAATAAATATATAAAAAAGAATATGAGAAAAAATACATGTATTTTTTATTAATTGATTTTAATAAATTATATAGTTTGTATAGTATTTTATATAGTATATGAGCCATATTTATTGCAAATACAAAAGTATGAGTTATGGATTAAAGTATATACACAGTATATACGACCCCCTATACTTATCTTGAGCTATGTCCTCATAGATCAGAGAGAACAAAGAGAAGACATAGCTCGTACTGAGTATTGACAAGAATAATGAATAACGAATAAGGAATGAATGAATGAAATAGTGAGATGTTGACTATCCCCCTATACTTAGGATCAAATAATCTTGAGTATAACAGACTGTACACAAGGCATGGAGGGTCAAGAGTGGGAATGTACGAAATCATCGGCTTGACCTATCCCCCCCATACTTAGGGCGAAATAACCAAAGTATAGACATTGTGACAAAAGTTGAGGGGACAAGTGAGGAATCTAAAAATGAAAGACTCAGGGCAGGCAACTCCCTATACTTATGATAAAGTACGTCCTAAGTATAGTTGTGATGAAGGGGGTGACACCTTTTTGGAGGAAAAAGAAAATAAAGAACTGAAAGGAAGAAAAGAAGAAAAAGAAAGATCATTTTGAAAATATATTGATATGCTTCGTCTGACACTATGGCAGTGGTTGCTTTCAACTCTTCGTCATGAATCACTTGAACCAAGTCACTAACGGACAAAAATGTGTCATGTTCAAGGTACGGTTTTAGAAGCTTCCCATTGACTACTTAAGGTTATGTGCCAGCTAACAATCCAAAATTCATCACGCTAACGTTGTCACACGCATGTGTCACTGTAAACGGCCCAGTCCATTTGCTTTTCAACTTGCCAGGGAAGATCTTCAATTTCGCATCGAACAACCATACTTTCTGGCCGGGCTCGAAGGACTTGCAGCAGATATGCTTGTCGTGCCACTTTTTGATCTTCTCTTTGTACATCAGGCTGTTTTCATATGCATAATCTATGAATTCTAGTACTCTGTTCAGATTCATTTTTCTGATCTTCCTGGCTTTCTTAGAGTCCCAAGTTGCAGATGTTGATGTCCCATAAAGATTTGTGTATCTGCTCAACAGGAAGAATACATGGCTTGCCATAAACAAGGTAGCAGGGAGACATGCCTAGCAGTGACTTGTACGCGGTCTTGTAAGCCCAAAGAACTGAATCTAGAAATTGAGACCAATTCTTGCTATCCGGATGCACAAGCTTTAACAGAATTGTCTTTGTCTCCCTATTGAAACATTCAACCAAGCCATTGGACAGTGGGTGGTAAGGTCAAGAGAGACGGTGTTCTATGCAGAATTCTTGAGTTAGCTTCTTTACCTCTCTGTTGATAAAATGATTATTGACGAGATGCTAAATACGGGAAATAATTCGGTCACGTTGTAGCACGTGTACTTAGCGATTCGGTCAGAACAGAGAGAATATCTCCATGAAGAGTGTCTCAGCTTTAATTTATATCCCTGGCAAGTCCGGGGTCGAACTGAGGGAGGCAAAGGAACAGCTTGGGTTTAATTTGAAATTTAAGATCTAGATTTCCACGCGGTTTTTTTTTAGATTTTTTTAATGCAAAAAAAACAAAGGTGAAAGGCAGATGCAAGTGAATTACGACACTAAGAAAGCATACAACAAGGCCAAATTAATTTCAATTTAGCCAAATTATATTTTTTCTAGAGTCCTAATCCAGAGATGAATGCAAGGTAATGTTAATTTTATGGGTTAAAATGCAACAATGAAAAATACACACTTTTATGGGTTTTCTCACAATTTCTTACACAAACAAAAAGCAAAAATTATGAAAAATTTATTGAAATGAAAACATGATGCAAGAAAGCTACAGTAATGTTTTTGGAATTCTTTAACAAGTTATGATTTTTTTATGGATTTTTTAGTTAAAACAGAGTGATAATGAATAATTAATTCCTAATAAATCCACATTATCAAATTAATCAGAGTGCGAATTATTTCAGAAAGATATTTTCATAAAGAATTCAGGAGATTTTAAATTTTGTGAAAAGGATGTATGTGGATTTAATTAAAAATCAAATACTAAAAACACTCTACAATTTATTTCAGGCACAAAATAACTCCATTTTGGTTGAAACTTGGATAGTAAATTAAACACTCTTCAAGGCATCACATATAATGTTTGTGGAATTTTTAGAGCAACCGTGTGTGAGATATAAATTTAAGTGCTCAAAATGGGTAAAATATGCAGAATTTCAGTCTCACAATTTTAATTAACTACCCAAATAAAACAAAAATATAAATAAATATCCACGAGGTATAGAATTAATTGCTCAACACAAAGGTATTTTTCATTGAATAAAAAGGTGCAATATTGATGTCCAAATTTAACGTCAAACACAGGGGTATCTTTGCAAATAGAGAAACTAAAATTACAAGAAAACTAAGCACATAGACAAATTTGTAATTAAATAAACTAAATAGGACAAGAGTGCAATTTTTACAAAACAAAAAAAATTAAAATGGACCTTCTTCTCCAAGTGCGCAGGTGGGCACGTAGGGGAGGTAAGGGGCCGCGCGGCCGGCGGAGGTCACGAACGGTGGAGGTTGGCAGACGGCAGAGGCCAACCGTGGAGGCGCGGTGCAAGGGCTCGTGGATGGAGGCCGGTGTGGAGGCAGCGGCCTTGAAAAGAGGGCGGCAGTGGCTGAAGGCGGAGGGCGCGGGCCACAGGGAGAGGTGGCGCCACGCTCGGCGGCTCCGCGGAGGGGCGGCGCGGAGCCGCTGGCGGCGGTGGCCGGCTAGGTGGCTGGAGGAGCCGCCCGCTGGTGAGGGGCAGCGGTGGATTGGCGGTGGCGGTGGCGGTGGGTGCTCCCCCACCGCTGCTACGGATTTTTTTTATTTTTTTTATTTTTTTTGATTTCTTTTTCTGCTGTAATAAAAACCTCTCTTTTTTTGTTTTAAATTTTTTTTGTTATTTTTTTTAAATTTTGATTAGACAGGGAATATGATTAAAAAAAGTAAGATGGGTTGGTGGTGGTGATGATGAACTAAACAAATGGGAAAAAATTGATGGTGTGATGGTGGTGGTGGAAGGGATGATATGTGGTGTGCTAAAAAAATTTTGCAAAAATAACAAGATGATAAAATGAGCCGAAAAATTACCTACGATGGACGGTCGCCTATGATGTGCTCACGAGAGCACGATTTTCACTCGAATCGCCGGCGTGCGATGAGCTCGATCAGCGCGTAGTTACGGCTGCGATGTTGGCCTAAAAGCCAACGGATCTCACCGGAGAGAGGGCTGTCATCGCTCGACCGCGGTTGCGTCGCTGTCACCGATTCAACTCTAGGAACTAGGCTCTCCTCACATAAAGATGGATCAAAAGCAAAATTGAGGAGAATGACATGTATATAAAGATGATGGAATGAGAGGTTATTAAAATTGTGGGAGGTTATTTTATTAATGGAGTTGAATGAGAGGTTTATAAAATGGTGGGGTTGAATGGAGGTTGGTGGTAGGATGAGTTGAATGGTGGTTATTGTAGAGAATGTAAAATAAATAAATAAATAAATAAAATTGGCTACTTTAATTACAATAGAATAAAAAAGAAGAAAATAAATAGTGGAGAATTTACAAGGGAAGACAAACAACATGTATATTTTTTTACTTTTCTAATATGTAATTTTATCTGTCTTTTTAATAAGATATATTTATAACAGAAAAATACAATAAAATACAAAAATTAAAATACAACACAAGTATGATTTTTTTGTATTTTTAGTAATTAAGAAAGGTAAAATAAAAAATGAACAAAGAATGAATATATACATAATATACAATGTACATCTAGGTCCCAAAACCCAACTTTTGCAAATGAGCTCCGATTTTAATGAAACCATTCCGTTGGATAGATAATTTTCTAACTTGAACTTTAAAAGTGAGTTTGGTGAATTTGGAGTTCATACAGAGCGGGAATTTGGCTTGGAATTTAGACTTTACGGCTTTTTCTCTTTGGGATCTAGGAGCATTTATTTGAGGTAAAATTTTTTTTATTTTTGTATTTTTATATACATTTTTATAAAGAAGTTAGAGAAAGAATTAGGTAAAAAGGAATGGAAATGAAATTATTAAAAATACATGAAGTTTTGGGCTATTTACATGTATAAAACTCCTTTATTTTTGCGGCTTTTTATGTGTAATTTATTTTGTACAATCTAATATACAATAATTAATGTATTTTATTTACAAGAGTCATTTTATTAATTTATGGATTTTGTATACATTTATTTGGGATTTTACTTGGGGATTTTGCTAAGAGCAAGATATTAAGATGATGAATCGTGGATTCATCACCCCCCTATACTTAAACTTTGCTAGTCCTCGAGCAAATAAAGAATGAATAAGTTGGGTTAACCCCTGACTGTGCATGTGAATACAAGACTTGATCCGTTCAAGAACTCTCGGTTTTAGAGATCCTAAAATTCTAAGCTGAACCAAGCTCTAGTCAAAAGGTACCCAATTTCCCTAATCATTAGACTCTCTTTGTATACATATATATAAGGGATATGACTTTAAGTGTTGACCACAGTTACAAGAGTAGAGTCACCACATCACCCAAGGTTCCAGTCCAAGAGACTCTACTAAGAACCTGATCCTCAACACTAGGGAACAAACCATTTCTTGCATCCAATCCACCGTCTCTTTAGTTGTCAGACTTAAAAGTGTAGATGGAAGGCTAGTTGATGGAGGGCATAGGATTGTGTCATTTCTTCTCTCCCTCTCATTGGAACAAGGATCCTCTCGAGTGCCTTATTACGCGACGTATTTTTTTTGGTGTTGATCAGTGCGTCTGTCAAGAGAAGTTGGAGCCGTCTGCACTTGTTTTCTTGGGAGTACACCGGGGTGTGCCTTTTTTGAGTACCTATCGTACCTTCTACACCCAGACTTGTAGCATTTACGATGCAGAGCCCTTTTTTGATGCAATCCCGACTCCTGATCCTAATAGCGGTGGTCCAAGTGGACACTTTGAAATGGTTGGGAGCGCTCGCCTTTGGTGGAAGCTCTTTTGATAATTGACTTTGTGGATTGAGAGCTTTTCTTTGATATTTCATTGCTTTGTAGTATTTTTGGCTAGCTCCAATGCTTTTACCAAGAGTTGGCGCACACTGATCAACATTTTTTTATTTTATCACACCCTGGCACAAAGGTAAATGTCAAGAGATAGTACAAGAAGCATGTTCTCATACTGGCTAAAGATGCTGACACTCAGGTTTCATGAAGCCTTCATTGATTTTATTCCATCCTCGAGCATCATCAAATCAAGTCCAAACTCAAATCCCTCATCACAGTTCCTCAAGTGAAATTTCAACTCATCTCATCATAACTGCAGTCGTGTATGTGAGGTGCTGATCATATTCTTAAGGTAGAGACTAAGCATGCAATATAGCACACAAATCTTTCAAACTAGGGAAATGTGAATAATTAAGTCCAAGACCCTAATGACTAAGGCTGGTTAACTCAAAATATGAAGACCTCATAAACCAAGTGTTCTTGAACATCACTAGTCTTGTGTGAAAGTGAATTGTGTCAGGGATTAAACCAACTTATTAGTTAGTTTTTTTTGTGATTTTTTTGACAAACAAAGGCAAAGTTTTGTTAGAAAAGTTTTGCTTTTCTCTTTTTTTTCAAGAGTTTCTTTTTGAAAAAGATATGTAAATAAGAAAGGACTTTTTTTGTGAAAAAGTTTTTTTTAAAGAGGATTTTTTAAAAAGTTTTTTAAGAGATTTTTTTTTAACTTTTTTTGAACTTTTTTTAACAAATTTTACCCACCCCATAATTATTGTATAATATATACAACAATACGTGAAAGTACGAGTTATGGGTAAAGTATATATGTAATATATACACGCCCCCCTATACTTAACTTGTGCTATGTCCTCATGGCACTAGGTGACAAAAAGACATAGCTCGTACTAAGCGCAAGAAAGATAAAATAATAAAAAAAATATAGAAGTTGATCCACCCCCCTATACTTAGGCTCTGGTCAGCCTAAGTGTAGAAGAAGAGCAAAAATGAGGCGGACGAGGTCAAGAGGAGAAATGATGAGTATATACACATGGCAAGCATCGGTCCCCCCTATACTTAGGCTTTGGTCAGCCTAAGTATAGGACAAGAGTAAGTGTGAGAACCGATGTGATCTCGAGAATATACAAAGAAGGGAGAATATGTATAAGAGTGATTGAATCTTCTAAGATGTTGAATCTTGATGTTGCATCTTCATGAAGAGTAATAAGATGTATCTGCTCTATGCTCACTCTGTATGAAGTTGATGACCTCGACTTGGACTAACTGCTCTTTCGAATCAACAAAATGCTTCAACAGTTGTCCATTCACCACATGAGATTGTGCACCATCTATGAGATCAGCTATCTCTACACTTCCATTCTCATGCACTTTCTTAACCACAAAGGGACCCGTCCATTTAGATTTGAGCTTCCCATGGAACGTCTTCAACCTGGCATTGAACAACCATACCTTTTGCCCAGGGACAAAGTCTTTGCACCTAATGTGCTGATCATGCCATCTCTTTACTTTGTCCTTATAAATCAAACTGTTGTCATATGCCCTGTTTCGGATTTCCACGAGCTCGTTCAAGTTCAAGTCTCAGCAAAGCTTCCCTAGGTGACAACTCCAATTAATCTTCTTAATTGCCCATTCGGATTTATGAATCAATTCTATGGGCAAATGGTATGGTTTGCCATAGATCATTATAAATGGTGAAGTACCCGATGGTGTCTTGTAGGCTGTCCTATAGGCCCACAGAACTTGGTCCAAGAGTTGAGACCAGTTCTTCCTATCGGGACGAACCAATTTCTGCAAAATACTCTTCACCTCTCTGTTCGAAACCTCTGTCATGCCGTTGGACTGTGGGTGGTAAGGACTAGTAACTCTATGCTCAAATCCATAGTCCTTAGCTAAAGATCTCGTATCTCGGTTCACAAAATGGCTACCCCCATCAGATATCAAAACTTTTGGCACCCCAAACCTAGCAATAATATGGTCTCTCACAAACTTATAGACAGTCTTGTTGTTTGCGGTTTGGGTTGGGATAGCATCCACCCACCTATATAGATAGTCAACCGCCAACAATATGTACTCATGTCCATGGCTTTTGGGAAAGGGACCCATAAAATCTATGCCCCATGCATCAAAAACTTCACAAATAATCATCGGTTGCATAGGCATTTCATCTCTCTGTCCAAGTGTCCCTCCCATCCTTTGACAGATCGGGCACGACCGTACAAAATCAATGGCATCTCTAAACAGGGATGGCCAGTACAATCCACATTGAAGTACTTTATGAGCGGTTCTCTTTCCCAAATGGTGTCCTCCAGCCTCAAGTGAATGACAATATGTGAGGACACTCTGGTATTCCTCCTGAGAAATACACCTTCTCCAAACACAATCCGGTCCTTCGAAGAAAAGGAAAGGATCGTCCCAGTGGTATCTCCTCAAATCCGACTTCAGTCGATCAATGCTGCTCCTAGTCCAACCATGGGGAACCTGCTTGGAGACAAGATAGTTCACCATGTTGGCATACCACGGGAGCGAGTCAATAACACAAAATGACTCATCTGGGAAGGTCTCTCTAATCCGCTCATGATCAGGAGAATCCTTAAGTTCAATCTGAGAAAGGTGATCAGCCACAATATTCTTCACTCCAGGTTTATCTTTTATCTCCAAATCAAATTCCTGGAGGAGTAAAATCCACCTAAGAAGATGTGCCTTCGCATCCTTCTTTTCCATTAAGTATCGAATGGCTGTGTGATCTGTGTAAATTGTCACCTTAGAGCCCAAAATATATGATCTAAACTTCTCGAGGGCCCATACTACCACGAGCATTTCCTTTCAGTCGATGTATAATTTTTCTGTGTAGGATCTAATACTTTGCTCGCGTAGTGGATCGCAAACGGAATTCCCTCTCGCCGTTGTCCGAACACAGCTCCTATAGCGAAATCTGAAGCATCAGTCATGATATCAAAGGGGAGAGACCAGTCAGGATCTTGTAGGATAGTTAAGGCACAAATCTTCTTCTTCAAGAGCTCAAAGGCCTCCAGACACCTGTGATCTACAACGAACTCTGTGTCTTTCCCTAAGAGCTCAGTCAGTGGGCGGGCGATCTTTGAAAAATCTTGAATGAATCTCCTATATAATCCAACATGCCCTAAGAATGACCGCACTGACTTCACGTTGGTAGGTGGATCGAGTTTCTTGATCACGTCCACCTTGGCAGGGTCAACCTCCATTCCCCTTTTGGAGATGACATGCCCCAACACGATACCCTCCATCACCATAAAGTGACTCTTCTCCCAGGAGAGCACCAGATTCACCTCTCTACACCTCGTGAGGACTCGGTTCAAGTGCGCTAAACATATATCAAAAGAATCACCATGGACCGAGAAGTCGTCCATGAACAATTCCAGGAAATCTCCCACCGTCTCAGCAAATATGGCTATCATGCACCGTTGAAATGTGCCCGGGGCATTGCAGCGCCTGAATGGCATGCGCCTGAAAGCATAAGTGTCGAATGGACATGTGAATGTGGTCTTTTCCTGGTCCTCAGGGGCTATGGCCACTTGGTTGTAGCCTGAGTACCCGTCAAGAAAACATAAGAACTCTTTCCCTGAGAGTCTCTCCAAGATCTGATCAGGAAAAGGTAAGGGAAAGTGATCTTTCTTGGTCGCAGCATTCAGGCGCATGTAGTCAACACAGACACGCCACGACGTAGGTACTCGTGTCACGATCTCTACCCCCTCCTCGTTGGTGACCATCTGAATTCTCGACTTCTTCGGGACGACATGAAGCGGGGCCACCCACTTGGAGTCAGAAATAGGGTATATAAACCCTACTTTGCACCATTTCTCAATTTCTTTCTTCACCACTTCCCGTAGATTGGGGTTAAGTCTCCTCTGAAACTCACAGGAAGGTCTCACGTTATCCTCAGTAAAAATGTGGTGCAAGCAGAGAGCGGGGTTGATGCCCACGAGATCCGACACTGTCCAGCCTATTGCTTTGCGGTTCCTCTCTAAGACCTCTAACAACCTAGACTCCTGTTCTAAAGTCAAGTCTGAGCTAATGATGATAGGATATCTCTCCTTGGGTCCCGCAAGAAAGGCATACTTGAGTGTAGGAGGTAGTGATTTCAATTCTGGCAATGTGGTATCATCAAGCAGATATGGATGAACTAAATCTGAATCTGGTTCTGTGCTGCATGAAGGTGGGCTAAGCTGAGTAGTACTCGCCACCAAATCAGAAGTATCGGGTGTCAGATCGTCAAAAATATCCAAACAATCGGCAAAAGCCTCGTCCGACTCGTCATCTATGTCCCATGATTGTTCCGAAGAGGATGGAACTGACAGATCCGGATGGATCTCTATGTCATCATGAGAATAGGTTGATGCATCTCTAGCAAGATCAGACAATACCTGGCAAACTGCATCATGCACTATATCCTCTCCAGATGAAAGGGTCTCTCTCTGTCCTGAAGGAATCTGTCTCCAAATCCCAACTATGCTAATCATACTGCAATCTGCCTCTGAAGATGAGTACTTTGTACTACTCTCTGAATCAGGTCGCTGACACTTGGTTTACTTCATCTCAAGGTTCACTTCTCCACCTGGAGAACGGAACTTCATCATTCCCGTACCATAATCGAAAGCTGCGCCTGCGGTCCTAAGGAAGGGTCGCCTGAGAATGATATGAGATTCTCTCCAATGATTGGGGGTCTCCATGTCCAAGACTGTGAAGTCCACCTAATAGTTCTTCCCCTCAATCGAGATAACGACGTTCTTCACTTCTCCTTTAGGTCTCTTCACTGAACGATCAGCGAATTGGAGTAAAGCTCTAGATTTACAAAGTGGTCCCAACTCCAATTTCTGATATAATGCTAAGGGGAGTAAGTTGATCGAAGAACCGTTATCTAAGAGTGTGCGTGCAAACGCAATGTCGTCAATACGACTCTCTACATAGTAAGCACCCATGTCTCTCTTTTTCCTTGGCAAAGTCTGATTCTTGAGACAATAGGTTGTGGCTACTGATAAGACATGTGTCTTTATATTTCGGTTATGTATCTTTCTGCTAACTCTTCTAGGTGTGCATCTCACCTTAAGGTATTTTTGGAAGGCAGGATGGTTAGCCACATATTTATCAAATGGCACCTTAACTGTGATGTTTTCTTTACAAAACTGTGCCATATCGGGGTCATCTTTCTGAATCTTTTTGATGCACTTTCCTGCCATAAGAGCACGGGGGAAAGGGATTGAAGCTAGGGAAACAGAGGATGAAGAGTCTGAATCATGAACTGAAAGATCATTCTTTGCATTAACGGAAACAGAGTTCTTCATACAAGAATCTTTTTGATGCAACATGGGATCAAAATCAAAACTATCTACTACAGGTTGTGGAATAGAAGCTGGAGTGGTATCCACCACAACCGGAGATGCAAGGTCCTCCGTAGACTCAGAAGTATATCCATGCTGCCGATGCTGCATACGTGCTCTCCTCCTCATCTCGGCTCCCTGAGTGGAAATCCTCGAATGGTGCTGATGGGGCTCCGAAATATGATGCCTCTCCTCCTCATCCTCTGAAGACTCCTCAGATAGAGCTCCAGAGATGCCCCTCCTCGTGTCCCTTGCTCGGTTAGGTACGGTCACGGTCCTTCCGCTCCTGAGTGACATGTGGTTAGCCTTGTCACACGAAAGAATCTCATGTTCAGATTTAGGTGATGCTGAATAGTATACCTGACCAAAGTGCTGCTGAGAACTAGAATGGGTAAGGCTATTTTGGTTAGCCTGAACTTGGGCTGGGATCGAGGTAGAGAGTGCAGTCTGCTCGTCTCGCCATCTGGACAGGCGGTTGACATCCACCCGTAAGTCCTGAATCTTGTTCCTGTAGGAACGTAGCTCGTCTAGTATCTACTGTTGAATATCCACGGGACTAGACGATGAAGGAAGTGGATAAGATTAGGAGGAATAACGGGAAGACTGGCCCTGCTAGCCAGTGTACTGCCTCTGCTGCTGCTGGGGTTGCGGACCCTGCTGGCATGCCTGGTAATGGCCCTGTCGGCCATACTGCAGGTATTGCAGCCTCTGCTGCTGGGGTCGCTGGAATACAGGGCTCTGTTGTGAAGGAGGTGGTGCGGAGGTGAATGCAGTGTTGTGAAAGTTCGGGGGACGCTGGTAGGTCTGTCGGTCTCCCGTACTTCCCTGCTTGCCAGGGTCCTGAGTATACCATATCCCATTCACCTCCCAAACTGGGGGAGGCTCCTCCTGGACTGTCTCTGCTAATGGAGGTGGATGCTGGAAAGAGTGGGCATAGGATTGGTCCTGCTCCCACGGCTGGGGTTGCCCTGACACCAACTGCTCCTGAATATGGTGAACTCGGTAGACAGGAGCAGCGGGTGTAGTCACGATAGGTATCTTTATCTTAGATACCTTCTCAGTCAACTCCTCCATCTGTTTTGGATGTTTGGAGATGCTTCGGTCTAACTCATCAATCCTCATGTCGATCCTCTCGACTACAGTAAGCTTGTCGGCAAGGAGTCCCATGCTAGGGATCACGTCCTGAGAGAGATCGACTACAGCTGATTTTCTCCCTCCAGATGAGAGTGAACAGGGGGATGGTGTATAGGACCTGCTGGCCATCTGTGAGCGGCTAGTTTCAGCCATCTGCTCGAATACCATCCAGACGGTATCCGCTCCTCATGATGTGTAGCTGCCTCCACATGCAGCGCTCACTAAACCCTGCATCTCAGGGTTGAGACCAGTGAAGAATGATTGGACCAAGATGTTATCATCTAAATTGTGACAGGGACACTTCTACAGGATGTCCTTGAATCTTTCCCATGCATCACAGAAGGCTTCATGGGATAACTGGGAAAAACTCGTAATTCGCGTCCTCATCATGTTAGCTCTACTCAACGGGTAGAACTTCTTTAGGAATAGGTCCTTGAACTGGGCATAAGTGGTGACGATGATTCCAAGATTCTTCACCCAGTAATCGGCTTTTCCACCCAAGGCAAATGGAAGGGCTTTGAGCCTAATATAATCCTGTCTAACATTATTATGTTTGAGGTTAGCACAGATGAGCTCAAAGTCCCTTAGGAATGCATATGGCTCCTCAGAAGCATTCCCATCAAAATGAGGCAGCAGGTTCAGAAAATGCGGCTTCAACTCAAAATCAACATTGGGTTCGGCCGGACTCAAGTAGTTATGAATTTGATATTGTCCGGGGTTATACGCCGCATCCATTGGTGGTTCGACCCCAACATTTAACTATCCTAACTGAGCTCTCAGTAATGCATGTTGCTGCTCATATGCGGCTAATCTGGCTAGTACCATTCTCAATGTGTCTTCATGGTTCTCTTCTTCCTCTTCTTTCTTCTTTGGCATTTTACTTGAATCTTCTTTATGTCCTGAATCAGCAAGGTGTTCTGGATTAGAAGAGGATTTATGAATCAAGATATTCTCACCGAGGCGATGGTCTTCCTCTGTGAGGTGGGAAGAGAGAAATGGAATGGCTTGAGAGTAACAATCCCGAGAGTGAGTGATCCTGAGCTCAAGAGGGTCATGAGTCCAGGTTGGTCCAAGTTGCGCTTGGACCTTTGAAGACATACTTTTTGAAGGGTTCAACGAGAGATTCGCAAAGTGCGAATAAATATCCCCCCAATCAGTCATCTTCGATGTCAAAAGAACCGATTAGATCACGATAGTCAATGAGGCACTAGTTCTACGGTGCACATAAATGTGCGTAGTGAACTCACACAATACAAATGCAATTCAAATCCTCAATTTCACCAACTCAACACGTGATGGCCGTAAGAGTTCGGCCGAATTATCTGGTCAATTTTAGTTGGTGAGAAATACAATCTTGGAAAGATTAACAAGCTGTTAGGTGCCCGTATTTTCCTACAGACTGGCCCGGTTCTTACGACTAGTTTGATCTACTTTTAGTCAGTATAGGAGTAAGTACGGACCGTATAAATACAGCTACCCATTCCTTGAGGACTAAGGCGTCCTCTAAACCTCCCACTCTGCTAAGGAAGTTCGGACCGTTTACCGGCTACCCGTATTCCTCACTGAAAAGTAGCTAATCGCCTAAAAAGAAAGAACCAGTAGTAAGTAAGAAATCCAGACTTGGCTCTATCCTAGGGTCGTCTCTCTCTCACTTGCAAGTAAAACAAACAATGAGGGCTTTATGCACCCGAGAACAAGGGTTCTTTTTATTCCAATTAATTAAATCGACCTGCTCAATTCAATCCCAATTTTAGAGTTAGGTTATCACTTGAAATTTATGTGAACACACAAGCATGTCTACTGTTCAGTCCCAATTTCCTTTTGACCTTAAGTTGTAAAACAAGAGGGGAATTAGAAATCAGAATGCAAATGAGAAACTATGATGCATGCTTAGAAGAAGGTATACTTATAGTGAATCCAAGCACTCTTCATGCATTATGCAAAACTGAATTTGTAAATATTACACTAAATGCATGCAGATCGAGAAAACCGCACCTAAACAATATACTATTAGCGGGGAAGAATTGATTGAATTTGAGCTAAGTAGTACGTGCCTATGTGTGTCTCATTATGAATCTTATAAGATATGTGAATCTTCTAAGATATGTGTGGCCTAATTTACGATGGGCACAAACAAATTTGATTCTAAACTACCGTGTGCCTAATCCTTAAGTTCGCCACTCAAGTCGAGACCCCACCCTCACCGGAGAGTGAAACAGACTCGACACACCACAAATAATGTCCAGGTCTTTTTTACATGCGCGATCTCTCAAACAAGAGCCGTTGTAAATGAGCAAACTAACTAAATACAAAAATTTACAAAAGCTCTCTCGAACTAAATAAATTCTCCCAACTCTTCAGCAGTCGGCACGCGTCGTGTCCATCGACCTCCGATGCACTCCAAGTCCACCGGGCCCTCGCAAGTAATATGAGATTTATATTAGAGAGATAAATAACAAGATATATACAAAAATATGAAGAGAAGTAATTACAGAAAAATGGAATAAATACAAGTGGCTCGGGGGTCAGACAACCCGAGTAGAGAAAATCTAAATCCAAAATTTTAAATTAATCCCTAAGCCGTTTGCCTCCCCGGCAAACGGCACCATCTGACGAGATGCTAAATACGATAAATAATTCGGTCACGTTGTAGCATGTGTGCTTAGCGATTCGGTCAAAACCGAGAGAAGATCTCCGTGAAGAGTGTCTCGGCTTTAATTTATATCCCGGGCAAGTCCGGGGTCGAACTCAGGGAGGCAAAGGAACAACTTGGGTTTAATTTTAAATTTAAGATCTACATTTCCACGCGGTTTTTTTAGATTTTTTTAATGCAAAAAAAAACAAAGGTAAAAGGCAAATGCAAGTGAATTACGACACTAAGAAAGCATACAACAAGGCCAAATTATTTTAATGTCAAAATAGTCCAATTTAGTCAAATTATATTTTTTCTAGAGTCCTAATCCAGAGATGAATGCAAGGTACTTTTTTTGGAATTTTATGGGTTAAAATGCAACAATGAAAAATACACACTTTTTATGGGTTTTTTCACAATTTCTCACACAAACAGAAAGCAAAAATTATGAAAATGAACTGAAATGAAAACATGATGCAAGAAAGCTACAGTAATTTTTTTGGAATTTTTTGACAAGATATGAATTTTTTATGGATTTTTTAGTGAAAACAGAGTGACAGTGAGTAATTAATTCATAATAAATCCACAATATCAAATTAATCAGAGTGCGAATTATCTCAGAAAGATATTTTCATAAAGAATTCAGGAGATTTTAAATTTTATGAAAAGGATGTATGTGGATTTAATTAAAAATCAAATACTAAAAACACTCTACAATTTATTTCAGACACAAAATAACTCCATTTTGGTTGAAATTTGGATAGTAAATTAAGCACTTATCAAGGCATCACATATAATTTTTGTGGAATTTTTAGAGCAACCCTGTGTGAGATATAAATTTAAGTGCTCAAAATGGGTAAAATATGCAGAATTTCAGTCTCACAATTTTAATTAACTACCCAAATACAACAAAAATATAAATAAATATCCACGAGGTATAGAATTAGTTGCTCAACATAAAGGTATTTTTCATTGAATAAAAAGGTGCAATATTGATGTCCAAATTTAACGTCAAACACAGGGGTATCTTTGCAAATAGAGAAACTAAAATTACAAGAAAACTAAGCACAAAAACATATTTGTAATTACATAAACTAAATAGGACAAAAGTGCATTTTTTACAAAAAAAATTGACCTTCTTCTCCAAGTGCGTAGGTGGGCACATAGGGGAGGTGAGGGGTCGCGCGGCTGGCAGAGGTCGCGAACGGCGGAGGTCGGCGGACGGCAGAGGCCAACCGTGGAGGCGCGGTACAAGGGCTCAGGGACGGAGGCCGGTGTGGAGGCGGCAACCTTGAAAGAAGGGGCGACAATGGCTGAAGGCGGAGGGCGCGGGCCGCAGGGAGAGATGGCGCCGCGCTCGGCGGCCGCGCGGAGGGGTGGTGCGGAGCCGCTGGCGGCGGTGGCCGGCTGGGTGGCTAGAGGAGCCGCCCGCTGGTGAGGGGTGGCGGTGGATTGGCGGTGGCGGTGGGTGCTCCCTCACTGCTGCTGCGGATTTTTTTTGTTTTTTTTTATTTTTTTTATTTCTTTTTCTGCTGTAATAAAAACCTCTCTTTTTTGTTTTAATTTTTTTTATTATTTTTTTAAATTTTGATTAGACAGGGAAAATGATTAAAAAAAGTAAGATGGGTTGGTGGTGGTGATGATTAACTAAACAAATGGGAAAAAAATGATGGTGTGATGGTGGTGGTGGAAGGGATGCTATGTGGTGTGCTAAAAAAATATGCCAGAATAACAAGATGATAAAATGAGATGAAAAATTACCTACGATGGACGATCGCCTATGATGTGCTCACGAGAGCACGATCTTCGCTAGAATCGTCGGCGTGTGATGAACTCGAGCAGCGCGCGATTATGGATGTGATGTTGGCCAAAAAGCCAACGGATCTCACCAGAGAGAGGGTCGTCGTCGCTCGACAGCGGTTGCGTCGCTGTCACCGATTCAACTCTGGAAACTAGGCTCTCCTCACATAAAGATGGATAAAAAGCAAAAATGAGGAGAATGACATGTATATAAAGATGATGGAATGAGAGGTTATTAAAATAGTGGGAGGTTATTTTATTAATGGAGTTGAATGGGCGGTTTATAAAATGGTGGGGTTAAATGGAGGTTGGTGGTAGGATGAGTTGAATGGTGGTTATTGTAGAGAATGTAAAATAAATAAATAAATAAATGAAATACAATTGCTTACTTCAATTACAATAAAATAAAAAAGAAGAAAATAAATAGTGGAGAATTTACAAGGGAAGACAAACAACATGTATATTTTTTTACTTTTCTAATATGTAATTTTTTTTGTCTTTTTAATAAGATATATTTATAACAAAAAAATACAATAAAATACTACAATTAAAAATACAACACAAGTATGATTTTTTTTGTTTTTTTAGTAATTAAGAACGATAAAATAAAAAATGAACAAACAATGAATATATACATAATATACAATGTACATCTATGTCCCAAAACTCAACTTTTGCAAATGAGCTCCGATTTTAATGAAACTACTTCCATTGGATAGATAATTTTCTAACTTGAACTTTAAAAGTGAGTTTGGTGAATTTGGAGTTCTTACAGAGCGGGAATTTGGCTTGGAAGTTGGACTTTACAGCTTTTTCTCTTTGGGATCTAGGAGCATTTATTTGAGGTAAAATTTGTTTTGTATTTTTGTATTGTTATATACATTTTTATAAACAAGTTAGAGAAAGAATTAGGCAAAAAGGAGTTGAAATGAAATTATTAAAAATACATGAAGTTTTGGGATATTTACATTTATAAAACTCCTTTATTTTTGCGGCTTTTTATGTGTAATTTATTTTGTACAATCTAATATACAATAATTAATGCATTTTATTTACAAGAGTCATTTTGTTAATTTATGGATTTTGTACACATTTATTTGGGATTTTACTTGGGCATTTTGCTATGATCAAGATATTAAGATGATGAATCGTGGATTCATCACCTACCTCCATATGATATGAGAATTTTGGGAATCCTGAACTGTGAAATAATATGATCTTTCAGGAATCGACAGACAGTCCATCTGTCGGTGGTTCCGATAGGAATATTATCCACCCAATGACTCACATAGTAGATAGCGAGCAGAATGTATTCGTAGACTTGGCTGTTCAGAAATAAGCACATGAAGTCGATGCCCCAAGCGTTGAAGATGTATGATATCTGAATGAACTTTAGAGGCATCATATTTTCATTCCTATGGTGCCACCCATCTTCTCGCAGTCAATACAATGCCTGACGTATTTGTCTGCATCCTTGAACAATGTAGGACACCAAAGGCCACTTTGAAGAACTTTCACTGCCATACGTCTATCTGAATGGTGTCCTCCTGACTCTTTATCATGACAATGTACGAGGACACTCGGAACCTCCTTCTGCGAAATACATCTTCTCCAGATGCAATCTGCTCCTCATGGAATAGATATGGATCCACCCACTGGTAGAAATGGATATCGAAAAAAAATTTGTCCACTTTCAATTGGGCCAATCTTGTGGAGTTCTCTTAGACACAAAATAGTTCACAACATCAGCATACCAGGGGAGCGAGGTGAATGACATGATCACCTCATCTGGAAAGGTCTCTATTATTGGGTGCAAGTTCAGCTCAAGAGATTCGGGCTCGAGAAGTCTGGAAAAGTGGTCGACCACCACATTCTTAACTCCAGGTTTATCTCATATTTCAAGGTCAAACATCTAGAGGAGAAGTATCCACCGAATGAGATGTGGTTTGGCATCCTTCTTCTACTGTAAATATCAGATGGCTGAGTGATCTGTATAAATGTTAACCTTGGACCCAAGGAGATGGGATCTGAACTTCTTTAAGGAAAAAACTACTGCTAGCAGATCCTTCTCAGTGATGATGTAGTTCTTTAATCTTCCTCGAGCATTCGGCTAACGTAGTGAATAGAAAATGGAATATTATCTTTCCTCATTCCTAGTACGGCACTGATGTCATAATCTGACGCATCTATCATTATTTTGAATGGTCAAGTCCAAATCCGTGGCTGCAAGATAGGGGCCTAAGTGATGAGTTCCTTCAATTGATTAAAGGCAAGGAGCACACAGTCATTGACAATGAAATAGTTCTCCTTTCCTAGCAGTTATTTCAATGGTCGGGCCAACTTGCTAAAATCATTGATAAATCATCAGTAGAAATCGACATGTCCCAAGAATGACCGGACCTGCTTGAGAGTTGTAGGTGGCTCTAGTTTGGAAATTACTTCTACCTTGGTTGGGACAACCTCCATGCCATGTTTAGAAACAACGTGACCTAGCACGATTCCTATGGTCACCATGAAGTTGTGCACTTCTCCCACGAGAGCACTAGATTCACTTCATAGCACCTCAAAACTCGACCCAAATAATCAAGACATTGGTCAAAGGATTCTCCATAGACCGAGAAGTCATCCATGAAAACCTCAAGGAAACTGCCCACCATGTCAACGAATACTGCAAACATATACCTTTGGAAAGTAGCTGGGGCATTGCATAGCCCGAACGACATGCGTCTGAAGGCGTATATTCCGAATGGATAGGTGAATGTGGTTTTCTCCTAGTCCTTAGGTGCAATAGCAACTTGATTATATCCAGAGGAACTGTCCAAGAAGCAGAAGTATTCTTTTGCTGCCAGACTCTCGAGATCTGGTCAATGAAAGGAAATGGAAATGTTATTTCTTGGTGGCGAGGCTCAATTTTCTGTAGTCGACACACATTCGCCAGGAAGTGGGTAATCTAGTCACGATCTCCTCTCCTTTGTCATTCTTCACGATTGTGATCCCTGATTTCTCCGACACTACATGCAGGGGACTCACCCATTTGCTGTCGGAGATGGGATATATGAATCATGCATCGCACCATTTCTGAATTTCTTTCATGATAGCCCCCCGAAGGTTCGGATTCAACCTTCTTTGAAATTCACGGGCGGGATTGTTGTCTTCCTCAAGGAAAATGCGTTGCGAGGAAAGGGAAGGAATGATCCCATGGAGATCTGAAGTTTTCCAGCCTATCGCCTTACGATTACATTTAAAAACCTCCATTAGACAGGATTCTTGGTCTGCTGTCAGATGTGCATTGATGATGACCGTGTGCATGTTAGGTTCACCCGCATTGATGGTATACTTCATATTGGAGGGTAATGGTTTCAGCTCAGGTGGAATGGGAGCTACTTCGGTGGTGACTTCTGCGATTACTGCAGGTGGTGGTTCTTTCATCTGTTTGGTGTCCACCTTTAATTGTTCAATTTCTTTGTTCAAAGATTTACATAAATTTTCAATGATATCCACTTCATTACAGAAATCCTCAATGACCTGTCCTTGGTCTTAAAAACTCAATGAACCCACAAAGAATTCAATTGGCACATTAGCGAAAATCGCTTCATCATTGACAAAGGGAAATTCGACTGCATTTTCCACTCCTTCCTCTAAAGAGAGGAATTCATGGATCTCAATGTCATGCATAAAGGGATTTATAAACTAGATTTCCTTCAAAAAGTCACAGTCATTAAGACGGTTATCATCTTGTATGGCTACTGCAGATGCGTCTAGGGTTGGCATGGATTAAGATACGGTCTCTTTCTCGACTCTGATGTTGCTAGAGCTGAAGGTGATCTCTTCAGGGCCATAATTCACTACTTCTTTGGTTATTCAAAGGAAAGATCGGCCAAGGATAATGGGGGTGTGAAGTAGAGGTGTGGAGACATCCATATCGAGCACGACAAAATCAACAGGGAACTGCATCCCCTATACAATAACGATCACGCCCTCCAACATGCCCTTAGGCTGCTTAACTGATTTGTCTGCGAATTAAAAAATCATCATGATAGGTTTGAACGGTCCTAACCCAAATTTGGTGAGCAGTGCGGAAGGCATAAGATTGACAGAAGACCTACTGTCGAGAAGTGTCTTCTCGAATTCCTAATCAAACATCTCACAACAAATAAGCGGTGCTCCTTTGTCAGGCTTTTTGTCTGGGAGATTGCTGATGGCGTTAACTGTGTCCCTAGTGAGGACGTGTTTTCAGCTTTCCATTTATACTTCTAGAATTGTGAGGGTGAGGACGGTGCCTCGTCGTACATGCATATTTCAAACCTTTCTTTACCGTAGGCAAGCAAAGAGCTTTCATTAATGGCATGTTCAAGACCAAGTTTTGAATAATCTCTACAATAGAAGGATCAGACAAATCATTTTTCAAAATTTTTATTTTTTTGTATTTTTCATTTCTTCATGAAAAAGAATATTTACAGAATAAAAAATAATATCATTCATATGTTTATCCATACCATGAATTGGAATCTCTAATGTCTATAGATCAAAAATAGGCGGCTCGGCTTCACATGTCGGTGTTAGGTTTGGTGTAAGAACTGGCATCTCTGAGATCGGATGGACTCCACTGAAGCTGTTGTTGATTCCATCTTTTTGTGTTTTTTAATTTTCTTTATTTTTTTGTATTTTTGTGCCAATTGGCGCTCCTCCAAAATTGGTGTTAGGCTCTGATGCTAGCTGGTCTGATGATTCCCCATCAGGTGCTAGATGTTTCCCCTTCACCGTCGTTGAT
Source organism: Ottelia alismoides (assembly GCA_037367405.1). Lineage (NCBI taxonomy): Eukaryota > Viridiplantae > Streptophyta > Magnoliopsida > Alismatales > Hydrocharitaceae > Ottelia > Ottelia alismoides. The sequence continues at coordinate 210,030 of JAZKJV010009537.1, forward strand.
GGCTAGAGTGTCCTACCGCTCCTAAGAGTAACAACATTAGATAAAAAGCAATTAACTTCACTTGAATTGGGCTGGAAACTGTCGGCTACCTTCTACTTGCGTCAGAAGTTATTAGGATTAACCTCGACCTAAGCTGGAATATCTATCTTGGTTGCCATCAGGTCATCGATCTTTTGGGTCATCTCAACCCATGTTCTTCACGAGCTGAGCTAAGCAATCGAGAGCGGGGTTCACCAACAGGGCCTCAGATAGATCGGCCGGATGAGGCCGCTGGCTATGGAACTATAGAGGGGGAGGCTGCTGGTAACCCTGGTACTACTGATAATGAGGACACTGGAATGATGAATGTTGGGTGTATTGAGATTGTGGAGGATCAGAGTATTGATGTTGATACAAAGAAGCTAGTTGTCGCTAATGGTATCCTTGACTACGGTAGCCTGATTGCTGAGGACCGTGATGGTAATTCTGCCCCCAGATGTTGCTGTAGTTCGGAGGCTACTGGTTTTGATGGGGCTGGAACTACCTTCCCCCCTGTTGCTACTGGTGGTAGGGCATGATGGCCATATTCTGAACCTAGGAAGTTCCCTAAAGACAGGTCAACTATGCATCGTTATTCTACACACCATTTACTTCCTGGATCTACGACTGTGGTGGGAAGAACTGCTCGGATTCAGCTGGAGGCATCTTGGGTTGATACACAACCATCTGAGTCTGTGGTTGCGTGGGCTGCTCCCGGATCTGCACATAGTAGACGTGATGGATGGTTTGGGGCGACGGGGGACTCAATTGAGGAGGCTATGTCGATGGTGTCTCCTTCTTCTCAGTAGGAATCCTGGCAGCGGTAGACACATAATTGTAAACATTGACATTCAATGCTCGCACAAGCTGCTCCAATTGTTCTGAAATTTGATCGAGCTTCTCTAGGCCATGGGTCTTATTCTCAATTACTGCAAGATTTTTGAGGTCCCATGACCTCTTCTCAATGATGTCAACCTTGGGGAGGTGGCTCCCAAAGATACTTAGATTAAAGATCTCATCCCTCTCCTCGGTGTGTGCCACCATTTTGACGATTTTGTGGCAGGCTCCAGGCATGGTCGCCTTTTGATATGTGTGAGTTGAGGAGAGAGCGGCTTCTCCTTCAACCATCTCCTTGAAAATTTACCATATGACATCCTCATCCTTGTTTAAATGGGAGCCTCCACAGGTGGCACCGACAAGCTTTTAACTTTCAAGCCTTAGCCCACCAAAGAAGTGTAGCACGAGTCTAGTCTTTGGGATATCGTGATGGGGACACTTCTCCTGAAGATCTTGGAACCTCTCCCATGCCTCATGAGTGGTCTCGTGGTGTTGTTGCATGAAGTTAGAGATCCGAGGTCGCATCTGGTTGAGTTTTCCCAAAGGATAGAACTTGTGAAGAAAGGTAGACTTCAGTACATCCCATGTAGTAAGAACCTTCCCGAGATGATTCACCCAATAAAGGGCCTTGTCTTGCATGCTGAAGGGGAAGGCAGTCATATTGATTATTCCCAACAGGATGTTGGGATAGTGGGTCATGGCACAGCTGTGGCGAAATTGTTGTAGGAAGATATAAGGTTCGTCAGTAGTGTTACTAAGGAGAAACAAAAACTGTGGCTTCAGCTCAAAATGGGCGTGAACTGCTGGGACCTGAATCCACTCTGTAATGTGCCCTACCCCAGGGTTGTAAGTCTGCTTCAATGTGGGCTTGGGTGCAGGGGGTATATCTCCTTCTCCTCCATGGACAAAAAAGTTCTCAAGGTTCTCATGATTGAATTCTCCTTCTTCACGCCCTTTCTTTTCATCTGTCTTCCTCCGTAAATCATTCATCATCTCTTGGAATGCGGTCTGGGCTAAGGCCTGATTGGTCAACTGTTGTTCGATCGCTTGTGTGGATGCGAGAAGCTGACTATTGCCCATATCCTGAGTTGTGTACTGTCCATCCCCTTGATTAGCCTCTTCATCTGGTTGGAGCTACAGTCCCTTTCCTCTACCTCCGACCATTTCAAATTCTTCTAGTGATTCTAGCTCGAGATCAGGTTCTTGGTCTGCACATGGAAGAATGCCCTGATCAGTGTGAATTGCTGCACCAGATGTAGAAAAGTGTTTTGTGTTAAGGTCAACATAGAACTTTGTTAAGGATGGCGATGTATATGGAGTGAAATCAATGGCCATCCAAAATGGGCAGAGTTCGGGGCAAGAGTGATCACATACTATCAGAGAAGACAGAGAGTCTGGAGATCGGTTCGTGGAGTTCAATCCGGATGCTCGGGAATCGCCTCGAATTATTGGAGACGGTGAGCGTATGGAATCGATGTGGGTGTTAAAGGAGTCTCGACTAAGCCATCCACGTGTCACCATCTCAAAAATCAAGAGTAAGATCGATATGGAGGAATGATATGGAGGCCAACGAGAAATAAAAGGAATGTCAAATAGTAGAATGTCTCCAAGTGAGTAAGCGCCAAAGAAGAAGAAAGAAGAAAGCAAAATGGCGCAACTGTGCGATATTTTTGATCTTGATCTAAAAGAAATTGAGAAATCATACCTCAAAACAATGGATTCACCAACTCGACCCGTGAACCTGTGAAGGTTCTACAATTATCTGTGTAGGATTTAGATTTGATTTTCTGGCAATTATCTTTGAACAAGTCCTTAGAGTGCTAATCCTATAAGAGAGAGTACTGCTGGAAAAGTATCCCGTACTTGTTCTCCTCCTTTATAACATGTAGTATGTACTTTTTAAGATCCTTGTAACCCTTTTTGGATGCCTACTCAGCCAAAGAAATAGAGTGAGGAAGCCGATAGGCAAAACCACTACTTCTGACCTTGCTCGCAACGGAATCGCCTGTGAGCGTGCAAGGACCTACTCGGATACGAGAGTATGAGACAGACAACCCCGCAAGGCGTGGCCTAAGCTCAATACTTTGTACAAGATCGATGTTCTACACAATAGAGAACAACATCATTGACCAAGCCCTACTCGTCCACATAGGATAAAAACACCAATACTACGGAAATCCATGCGATACACAAGGCAGCCGCAGACTGGGTTTTGGGCTCTAATCCTTACGATAGCGCTCTCTCTCGAGAAGGAATCCTTCCAAAGCTACCTGAAAACAAATGAGGTCTTTTCTCACCCAATGCAATGAGTGTAACTAATCAATTTTATTTAAGTCTTTAATTTTTTGTGTTATCACTTGCTTTGAGTCAATTTAATACTAGCGCCTAATGTTTTTGTATTTTCTTGAAATTCCTATGTGATCCAAAAATAGAGCGAGATAGCAGCAAAGCAATGCAAGCGACAATAAGATGGAAATCGCACCTTAGTGCCTAAATGATGATTGCTCAGTTAGAGGACTTACAATGCTTTCTAACGCTCTCCATGCGGAATGTAAGGAATTTATAAACCTATGCTATATGTCGATATGCACACGAAAATTGTCCTAAGCAAGCAATTGCTACATGTGATGCACCAAATGCCAAACACTCGAAAATGAGACCAAGGGTTTGGTCTTCGATGCCACTCGGTGTCTGCCACAGTGGGTCCTGCAAGCGTTGTATGTGACCTCTCTCGACACGCGGTCTCAATTCCAAATGTTTAACAATTAATGTAAATTAAGTCCAAGCGTGAATACTATAGGTGCATGCAAGGATAGTTATGTGTTTGGCCTTAATTTACACTATCAAGCAAGCCTAAAAACTAAGGTCTCATTTCACAAAACAAAGAGAACAAGGCGAAACGGTCAAAACATGAGAAACAAAGAAAACACCGTGGTAGAAAACACGACAAATTCTGATGGGCCTCCAAGTGAACAAACACTTGAAAATTGAGCATGAGTGTCCAAAGTCCAATGTACCTATATTATTACAAATTAATAGAGCAGAAATAAAATTTCTCTCTCACAAGAAAAATATAAAACTAAGCTATTGCTACTGTCCTCTCTCTCTCTCTCACAAGAGTCTTCTGCTCTCTCATGTCTGTTAAGTCAGAATAGTTGGCTTTTCGTCCCAAGGCTGCGTAAAATCACCTAGGCGATCCTCCTTGGTCCACAGTCCCTTGCAAGAAGACAAAAAGAAGAGATGTCAGACATTACAAAAGTGATAATCAAATAAAAGGAAATAAACGCACAAATGGCTAAGTAATGTAAAAGACAAAATCTACTCTACAAACCGATGTTCCCAGACAATGGTGCCATTTGATGACACGCATTTTGCAAGGGTCTAAAATGATATTCTCACCGAAGTGAAGATATCTATTCGTCGAGGCGGCCTCTCACAAAACACACGGTCAATCAACAATCAACCTACACAAATAATTCGGCAATTAAGAGCAAGAGTTAAAATTTATTATACCCTACTAAAGATGTATAGTGACAAGCAAGTTGGGGTCGAACACATGAAACAAAGGTGTAGAGTAGTGGAAGATAGAACAAACACTCATAAGGAATTGCCTTTTTAAATACTTAGCCAAATTATGATTATTATGGGTTTTTAATTATATATATTATATTTTTAATTTTATATATTTTATTTTCTTTTTTATATATTAATTATTTTTAGTTTTTTTCCTTTCAAATATATAATATAAAGATATCTAAGGCTAGATAATATAGGATAATATAGATATAAATACATCTATAAATAAATAAAATTATATAATTAAATATTTTTGGTTTTTAAATTTTTTTTACTATTTTTGTGATTTTTTAAGTATTTTGTTATTTTTAAGTATTTTTAAAGTAAAAAATTTCCCAAATCAGAGATTAAATGAATAGGTCGAATTGAAATGGAAATTAAAAATAACAAATAATATCCAAAATTTTTCAAATCAATTTTAATAGATAAATAATACTGAAAAGAAATTTAAAAAATAGAAAATGATATTTTGGAGTTTTTAGGATTTTTTTAGGTTTTTATAAAGTTTTTTTGGATTCTTTAATTTTTAGGAGTTTTCTTTTTCTATTTTAGGGATTTTTAGTTGGAAGGCTAAAAATGCTTAAATAAATAAAATATATTTTTTGGGGAATTTTTCAAAATGATTTTATATTTTTTTGATATTTTAAACTGCTAACAGGGAATATTTATGCTCTTTTTGATTTTTTTATAAATACTAAAAAGTCCTAATTTGCACACCTAAAAATATGACTCTAAAATACATTGCAACATGATCTTAACCTTATTTTTTGGTAATTTTTTAGAGCACATACACTATATTTAATAAATAGAAGAAATGCAAAAAAAATATTGAACGAGTAAGGGCATATATGTAATGAAAATAAAATACTAGGGCCTTTCTGCAATTTTCACTGAAATATAGCATTGGAATTAATAATTCTTGGGCAAAACGAAATACAAATTTAGTAGGGGCTCAAGTGTAAAATGCCCACCTCATGTGGGACGGCACATGAGGTGAGCTGACATGGACTAATTTGCAAATATAACAAGTTTAGGGGATTTTTTGCAAATTACACAAAAATATAATAACTGCCAATGGAGGTTTAAGTTTTCAATATAAATAAGAAAGCATGCTGGGTTGAAGGTGCAAAATATCCAACATAAGGCTCGATCCAATGGTGAGCAGCGATCCACTAAGACACATGTCAGCTCCAAAATGTGCAATGATGGATTGTGCTTGAACGACTAGGATCAGCTCGCCCGAGGTAGATCAATGGTCAGGACGTGGCAAAATCAGACGATGATTATGCGTTCTGGGAGATGAAGGAGATCAAACGACTAAGAGGGAACCTTGAAGAACAAGGAAGAACCCACCTACCTTCGAGCTTCGATCGGGCGTAGAGCAGTCCTCCGACCACCTGGGAGCCTCGGAGAAAGGTCAAAAGGGATCTAATGCTCCTCCACTTCTAATGGCTACTTCAGAGTGTCCACTGGAGCTGCAACGATGGCGGACAAGGTCGGGGAAGAAGAGCATCTCCATGAACCTTACTCACGATCAAAATCGACCCCTCAAGGGGTCCTTTGGTCTGTCAATGCCTTCAAGAAGCTTAAGCGCACAAAGGTGATGGTCCTGGGAGGTTTTATTTGGTGTAATGACTACAGAATGGAAAGGGGTGGAGGTTTACAGGTAAGGCGGCAGAGTGGGTGAACCGATTCCTGGATCTGAGAGAGATCTAGGTGAATGGCAGGGCGTCGAGCATTCAGCAGGTGACGGGGAAGGAGATGAGGGCAAACAACAAAGTGTAATGAGACAGAGGTGGGCGGAAAAGGGAGGTGGAGCTGAAGCTCCGTCGTGTGACGAAATATGATTTTATGTGATAATGAATGGAATCGAGTGAAATAAAAAGACAACCTAAGATAATGCTATGCTAAGGAATGGAAAGAGTGAAGAAAGTAGCATCTACCATCGAAGCATGACCAGGAGAAAGAGCTCTGCCAAGGATGTCAGCGAGTTGCAGATTCAGACCTCGATTCAACGCCAAACTTCACGCTAAAGGGCTGGATGATCTCCTGTTGTCACTAGGGTTCTCACTCGAAGCTCAAATTGGGGGTCAAGTGGTGGAAGAGGGATCAACAACTCAAGGAAAGTGACAGAGGTATATATGTACAAGGAACTCTTCATTAGGAAGAAGCACTCGACTCAGAAGCGCCTCAACCAAGATTTGATTTCGACTTGGAGGAGCGTTGATCGAGGTGCATGTTTATAGAAGAAATTGATCTAAAACACTACAAGGAATGATGGAGAAGAATGAACAAAGATTGGGTTTTTACGAGATCTGACAGGGTGCATGACTAGTCAGAGGAGTTGACCAGGGTCAACTGAAGACGCAACTTGGTTGGTCCAGTGGACCAACCAGAAAAAAACCTGGCCCTGAATTATTTAGAAATTAATAATAAATAATAAATAATAAATGATTTAATTAGAATAAATATAAAATAAAAAATATTTATTATTTTTTGTATTATTATTATTATTTATTGACTTTATTTATTATAAATTAATTTTTAGGGTCTTATTTATAGGTATATTTACCTATGTTTTGGGTCTTTTATTTTATTATGTATTTTCGACTTTATTATTCTATTTTCTTATTTTCTAAAATTCTAATTTATTTTGATATACATAATATATATTTATTATATTTTTCGGATGTATTTTGTATACTTAAATAAATAGGGCATTAAATATATATAGTTATAAGTAAAGGTATTTCATCTATGCATTTTTGCATATCATATTATTTGTTTTTGTTTTATTTATGGATTTATTTTACTTTAAATTGTACAAGTATTATAAATTATATTTATAAAATTATAAAAATATAAAATTATAAAAAACTAGTAGAGAATAAATAAAATGAATATTTTATTCATGTATATGGTACAATAGGGGCCCAAAACCTTACTTTTACACCTTAACTCCAAAAAATATGAAGCCTCCTTCATTAAATAGCTTAATAAAAGTTATATACAATTAAATGTGATTTTGATACATTTTGAGTTTTATTTGAAAGATAGGAGTCTGAGAAGATGAGATTTTGGTTTTTTATTTAGAGCATAAAAGGTACATTGTATATTATTTTTGTATAAACTCAATTTTGTATTTTTTTATATATTATTATCTACGAAATTCATGTAAAAGTTTATTTGTTTGGGGTATAAAAAGTAGATCATAAAATAGGTCCCATAAGTGAATTATTTTAGAATAAACAAAAAGGGAATTTTATTGAATTTTGGCCCTGATCTCCCCCTGCTTTATTCCTTGTCGACCCAGTCATCAAGGTGCCTAGGTCTCGGGGTTTAGGGTCATAAAATACCTTTATCATTTTATTCTTTTTCTTTTTCTTTCTTTATTCTATAATTTGGCATACAAATAATATTTTACACACAACAAATGGAATAAAGAATGAATGTTAATTTGTACAAAACAATTCTATATAAATATGCATTAGCTATGGTTTCTGAGACCAAGATGATAGAATAAAGGTGATGAAATGGGTATTTATCACAATTAAACTCCAAAATAACACAAACCTACAATCAAGCAACCTCATAAGGTGTGATCGGATAGTTGACGACATTATCCCAACCCCAACCAGACTAGTTCCTCAGGTACAAGTATACAACGTGGTCCTTCTTGAAGATCTTCCAGGGTGACTAGATTTGGTCCTTTGTGAAGTGAAGACTCTCTTGTTCGTTAAATTATCACACGATGCCATTCCACCATCTATTGTGAAAGACTTCTCAAACCAATGGTTTTCGTCACAAGACTTTAACATACACTACACCAAGATCATATCCTCCATCGTTGTCTGGTTCGACGCCTCCCCACCTCCACCGTCTCGCATTCACTCCCATCCGCCATAGTCTTCTCCTTACCACGACAATGCATCTTTATTTTAAAAAAAATACATTTAAATTGCATCAATGATATTCTCCACTTGTGAATTGTGTCAGGCAAAAATATATAATCCATGAGTCAATTGTCAACTACCGAAATCATTATTCATGCCACTAGAAATCCTAATAAATCAGCCAGCTTATTCTCCTTATTCACATGATCTTGGACACATGAACAAATATCTTTCATATGAAAAGTCACAAATACGTATTCCAAAAAAAGTGCATCCCTGATTCTCAAAATAATGATCATCGCACCTCTAAATTCATTATCCATATACATCAGATACAAGCATTACTTTGACAGCATCATAACACACTTCATTTATTAGATTGTAATCACAATACGATGCATTCATATATGGTCAACCATATGGTTCAAATCATAGCAAGTGCTTAGGGAGAGTATGTTTTCCACATTATAAAACATGGTCATAATCAATCTCCTCATCATGCCCACTCAGAGATTTCGTTCACCATTAAAAATGGTGTTCTAGCTCTCATTATTAGAACATTATGGCATTTCAATACATAGTAAAAAGAATATAGGGATTGGAACATATTGCAAGGACATGCTATTATGCATTCAGTATCCTGCATGACCACCATTTATCTTTCATTAGATCAAGCAATTCATCTCCCATATAAAACACCATCGGAAAGAATCAAGATAATTATTCTATCGCGATAGTTGAATTGATCTCCGGAATTACACCCATAAGCATGAATAGAACTTGCCATCAAACACCAAGAAGATATGTAAGTCGAGTCGGGCATGGAAATCCGACATAATACAACAAGATACAATCTACGTCCAATTTAAAAACATTTTTAAACCCTCATACAACAAGATCTGAGATTTGCATACATCATATGCATTGTATGTCACCATGTAATGTCAAAAGTCCAAGCGAGAGAACAAGATCTCGACCAAGTATGGGTCGAACATCAGGAGCTAATACATTCAGTTGAACGATCTACGACATAGAGCGGATTATATAGCACATAGGCAAGAATAAACTCGACAAGCATGAATGAACAATATAAACCACCATATGTGAATCCCTATATAAGATGGAAACAACAATCAACCACAACATACGTCACGAGAAGAGCCACCAACCACAAACAATCCAACATCCCTTATCAAGGTGACATAAACATGCCAAAATCTGCGCCAGCAACAACTCCATCACTAGGATAAACAACAACATCCTAACAACACCAAACGATATCGAAAGGACCCCAAGGACACAAGCGCAAGATAAAGAACCAGAACCTATTACTCCCATGTCAACATGCAGGAACATAGAAAACCAAGGCAAAAATCAAAGGTAACATGGAGATCCATGACTGACCAACACACAACTTCCTCCTGGGACCACACCAGCAACCACCATGAGCTAATGGCTATATCACACAGATGAAGGAGATCAACATCGATAATCTAACAACATCTGTAGCCTATCGAAGGGACCCGAAGAACCAATATCCATTTCTCCAAAAATAGAACGAAAGAACACTTAAAACCCAAGCCAAAATCCAATGAGCATCGACTTCCCACAGAAAGCAAACCCCGACCATGCTCTCAAGGATGCACACTCAAATCCATACCAAAAACAATCGAAGCCCAAATGCCCAAAACAAGAACAAAAACCACCTAAGATCTGTAGCCAAAGCCCCAATCACATAAGTCTCAATTTCTCAACGATGATCATCGTCATCGTACCAAGCATATGGGGAAACAACCCCTTAAACAGAGAAAGCAGAGCTAATCAGACACAAGAAAAAGCTAGGTTAAGGGTTACCTCGGATGGAACTCTGAAATCGGGTCGCCGACCCCCCTCCCAACTCCAATAAGAAAGATCGTGCAAGAGAAGATGAAGCTTAAGAACCACCTTGAATTGCCACTTTATCTCCATTCCACGTCTCGTCGTCTCATCAACGGCACATATGAGTACTTGGAGTCGAAGGAAGAAACCATTGCACTAGAGGGAAGATGGGGGAAATGGGGAGATGGTATTGCAAGATTCAATGAACTATGATGTGACAGATGTAAATACTCTCTGCCTCGGGCTTCAGGGCACCGCTACATGATGAGCGATGAGGGTCAGGTTTTTGGGGAGGGGTTAGGGTGAAAACCCCCACCCTACTTGATGAATCTCCATTTCATCACCTTTATTTGATCAATTTGGCCTTAAATCTCTAGCTAAATGGATGTATATAAAATTAATTTTTATAAAGAGACATTCATTTATTGATAATAAATACTTTATAAAATTCTATATTTAATTCTAAAATAAAAGAATAAAGAAAATAAAATATATGAAGAATGAAGTGTCAAAGAAACTGAGTGACCCTGGACCCCGAGACCTAATCATCATGATGACTTGGTTGACAACGAATAAAGTAGGGGGAGATAGGGAATTGAACTATACAAAAAACACCACACAAAAACCCTAATTTCGTAGCTCAATATATAGATTTTGGGACCTATTTTATTTTCTAATTTTTATACCTCAAATAATAGTACCCTAAACATGAATATTGTACATAAAAATACAAAGAAAAATACAATTTTTTTCACTCAAAAATAATATACAGTGCACCCGAGACACAAAACAAAAATCTGTAAAGAAAACTTCCAAGATCTGTATATCCTCCCTACATACCAAAATTGACCAAACTTACGTTTATCGTTCATAAAATTAAATTACATATTTAATAAAGATGATTTCATTAAAAACGGAGTTAATATGTAAAATTGGCTTTTTGGTCCCTATTGTATTACATACATGTATATAATAATCAATATAATGATTTTATATATTTTTATCTTTCTTATATTTTTATATACTTGTAAACATTATTTGAAATACATGTAAATAATAAAAATAGAATAAATACACTAAAATACATTAAAATAAATAAAGCAGTAATATATAGGTAAATTATACTATATAATACATATACATAATTATTTAGGTAAACATATAAAATAAAGAAAATACAATAAAAATATATAAATATGTAAAATAAGGTATAAATATATAAAATACAAGTATATGATAATAAAATCTAATACAAAGTAAAAATAAAATACTATAAATACATGTATATGTACTTATGTATATACATGTAATTATTTACATCTAATAAGTAGTTTTGTAAAAATAAAAAAAATCAGAACGAAATGCTACATAAAATTACAAACATTTTTTATATTTTAGGCTAAAATTAATAAAATCATATATTATTTTTAATCGTTTAATAAGTGAATTACCCTCTCTTTTTCCTTCTTGGTTCACATGAACCAACCAAGTGGTACAGACTATTGACCGCCCGATCAACTGTCTGACCCTCTCCACCCTCTTTGTCAGAGGTCTCGTGACCTCTGACTTCTCCGAATTTTTGGCCATGAACTAAGGCTTGAAACGCCTTGGTTCCTTCACCGACCCCATACTTACCTCTACCTCGCCATCACCCTGCCGTCCACAACTCCATCTTCATCGTACGCAAGCTCCCCTCAAACTTGACCCCTTCGTTTGTGTATAAAACACCATATCCACCCCTTTTCCCCTTTTGATCCCCAATTCACGCTCGTAACCCCAATAGGACCCCAGGGTAGATCTATCTTGGTGACAGCAAGAAGATCCCCTCCTTTTTAGTGAGGATAAGGGTGTAGATCAATGCGGTCCATGTTTGTCAGAGCTCCACCGGCTGAGCGTATTTGCTCCCTATCCCAAGCAAGTATGAGCTATTTTATTTATCTTTTTAAGTAGTTTTCCTTTCCTGTACGTAGTGTAGCATTCAATTGCATCATTTAATCTGTAGATTAACTTAATTTTAGATTATTAAATATTATGGAGCCTTATGCTCCAGCTCGAATTCCCTATGATCCTGATTATTCCTCGATGCATTTTTACCTCCTCTTCAATCGTCATCGCATGTTCCACTCTTCCACCTTGTTTCCCCTTGATTCTGAAAGAATCGAGGTACTTCGAGGCTGCTCCTTCACCGGTTACTGGAGCCTCTTCATCTATTCATCCATGCGTTACTCAGCTTCAGCAATATGTCGAGGATCTTCGCCTCGAGCCAAGCATCGTTTTTGTGCATGTTCCAACGTCTTGCAATACATGGACCATGAACTCAAATATCTAAATAGAGATCCAAGTGCATCGAGATCCATGCCTCTTCCGATGAGGACTCGACCAGTTTGATGCCACCTACAATCGCAGAGGACTCCTAGGAAGCAAAGGAGTCCATCAGCAACGAAGGAGAAGGTCGGAGGGAAGAGATACTCAAGATCAAATCTCACACCAGCAGTGTTCTTCCGAGTTCCTCCAACGTGTCTCCCAACCGTCGGATCGAGGAGCGGTGCCAGATCTAATCTAGGCCCTTGAATATAAATCGAAACGGTTCCCGTGCATCTGTCGTCCATCTCTAGTGCCACCACATGGAGCTTCGTGCGCCCTTCGATTCGACACCTTAAGGGGTAAATTTCATCGAGTACCTATAGGCTTTTGTATTTACCAAGTAGTTCTATAATTATTAAGTGACATAAAAAAGTTTAGTAAAAATTATAGTGGACCCCTGGTGTTTATTGAATATTAAATTTAGGTCTATGCCAGCTCACTACACGTGGCAATCCACGTGGGGAGGGAAAATTGGAGGAAAGTCCTCCTAGCATCTTGCATTTCTATTTTATCCTAGAAAATGTATAATACATGTAATACTTTTGGGTTATTTGCACGTTGACCCATGTAAAATACTTTTATTGCAAAAATACCCCTTCCAAGTCATTTATTTATTTCTTTGCATTTCTAATTTTATTGAATAGCGTACTTCATTAATTTTAGGGAAAGTACTATAAATGCTTTATCTAATGTTTTGTCATGCCATTATTTTTATTTAGCATTTTATTATATTTTCCTATTTGGTAAAAATAGATCAGGGGATATTTATTCTCTATATAGTTACAAAAATAGAAAAATATAAAACTTATCTTAAAAAAAATCAAAAAATTACCTACTATATACTAATATATATTATAACTATAGATCACAAATCACAAAAAACTATAAAAGAAAAACACTAAAAATTAAAAAACCCTAACAACTTTAAAAAATAAAAAAATTCCTATAAAAACCAAAAATATTATTTTCTATTTCTTATTTTTTTTATATTATATACTATGTTTAAACTTATTTTAGAAAATTTTGGACTTATTTTATATTTTTAAACCCCAAATAATTCAAACAATTTAGTATAACTATTATTTTGTATATTTAAATCAATTAGAAATATCTAAACATTAGTAAAAATATAAAAAAACACAAAAAAAGAAAATTTGTAAAAAAAACAAAAACATTTTATTTTTAAATTCATGACCATACATAGTTATATCTAAAAATATAAAACTCTATACATATTTATACATATTATAATATATTAGTACTTATTATTATTAGTATTATTATTATTATTTATAAAAAATAATATTAATTAAAACCCTTAAAAAATAAAAAGTGATGTTCTTGTTGATATTATATATATAATATAGTATTTATAATCTGAAAAAAAATGGGGATGCCCCTACATGGCTGCCCCACCCCATTTTCTAGGTTTTTTTCTAAAAAATAAAGCCATGTATTTTCATCATTATATCCATCTAATATGCCATTCCAATTTCATCTAAAACATGGACTCCTATGCCTTCAATTTAGAACAGGTAATTTTTTAACGGTCTTAAAATTACTGTAATCAACATGTTCTCGATGAAGGGCATATGAGTCTATGTTTCTGATGAAATTGGAATGCCATATTAGAGGGATATAATGATGAAAATACATGTATTTATTTTTGAAAAAATAAAAAATGCTTGAAAATGAGGCGGGGGCAACCCCACTGAACCCTTACAATATACACATTTCTATATATTAGTATATATATACTTATTATATCTTGAAAATAAAAAGAAACTAAAATTTTGCAAAATAAAAGAGAAAATTAAAATAAAAAATCTTTAAATATAAAAAATTATAAAACATTGGAATCCATAAAAATTAAATATAATAAAAAACTGATAAAAAATTAAAAAGTATAAAAAGTACAAAATAATCGTTGTTTGTTTTTATTAATTGACAATAATTATACCTTCATGTGATTTGTTATCAGTGATTCGATCCCTATACGTGTTGTCTATACACATCTTTATGTAAGTTATACTAAATTTCACCCTACAAGTGTTTTATCATTATTGTGGATTGATTGTTGTCTTAATCGGTCGATTGGGATCCGCGAATCGTGGGAGATGATAAATATGCATTGCATCATCTTTATTCATTTATTTTAGATTAAAAATCCTTATAAAACACCAGTAAATAGTAATAAATCCATTCTTTTACTAACCCTAATTCTTATGTAAATATTGTATATTTTTCACTATTTTAACCTAAAATAAATAAAGAAAGAAAATAAAGAAAAAATAAAGAAAATAGAAGACCATAAATATGAAATAGATACAAGCTGACTCTAACCCCGAGAGAAGGTCAAGACGAGACCTGATCGACAAAGAATAAAGTAGGGGATAAGGCCAAAAACACCAAAAAATCCAGAAACTCATTTGTCACTTGTATATTCATCATTTGTACAATATTGTCTACAATACACATTCTTCTTTAATTTATTCATCACCAAATTCTTAATAAATAAAAATAATTTCTTCTTGAAAATTGTGAATAAAAATATTTTCTAAAAAATAAAAATAATTGCAATACAAATGTAAATTACACCACTCTCAAAAAGCCACAGAGCTCAACTTTCAAATCGATTTCTTCTCCACCAAAACTCTAAATTCATCAAACTCACTTCCATTGACCTCCTAATTAAATTATCTTTAAAATGGAGGTGATTTAATAAATATTAGAGTTAAGGTGTGAAATGTGGCCAATTAGGGTACTATTGTTTATTATACCTATATATATACTATGTATATTATTTAATTAATTTCTTTCTTATGCATGTTTGTGTATATATTGTATTTTTAATTAATTGTCAATAATATATTCAACTTATATAAAATACATATAAAAATCACAAAATCAAAAATCAACAAAAATAAAATCATGCATACATTGTATAGGTATCACTATGTATATATTGTACACATACCTATTTATTTAACCTAATAAATTAATTCCTAAAAATCAAATAAAAATTCCATTAAAACATTGTAAAATATTAAAAAAAATATTAAATCATGTATATATTTGTACAATTAATTAATTAAAAATCAAAACATTGTATATATACACCTACTTGTAAATAATACCTTTTATTTTAACCCATATATATACATTATTTAATTAATTAAAAATCACCAAAATTAACTTTATTTTATTCTTAAAAATTTTAGTTACATTATTTTATTTTTTAATTCATTTTCGATTTTTAAGTCATTTATTTAAATTTTCCTTGCCTTTTTGTCGTTATTCCTATTTTTTCTTATTCTACGGGCATTCTGATTAGCCAGCCTGGGTTAGTTGACACGGGTCAATTGGCTGGTCCCTGCTATTCTTCCGCTAACCTCACATTCCTCTCGCTCTTCACCTAATTATCCCATGCACTTTGTTCACTAACTGCTCACGCATGCTGCTCTGAACTTCCAGCCTATTCACTCCTCTCACTCACCGGCACCTCAGATCCGCCAATCATGCCTTGATTTGCTCTCATTTCAAATTTGAAATCTTGTCGGAGTCACTATCTATTTATATCATCAAACACCTCCATCGCTCATTTTGTTCCGATTTTCTTGCTTTTATGTGTCCGAGGGTGGTTCCTGGAGTCGAGGTAGTGACAATGCTTCATTCTCCACAGCTGGGATTGTATGAGAAGGCTTGAAACTCGAGATCCCTCACTCGTCGGAGATTCTCTGGTGAAGTTCTGACTCTCCACCAGACATAGCAAATCGAGGACGATTCACCTCCGCTTTCCACCGTAGAGTAAGTAGAGTTACTTAGATTTAGTTTTAGTATTTAGTTCATTAAATTTCGTGTTGATTTCAGTAAGTTAGCTTCGCTATCTTCCAACTACGCCTGCACCTTCATCCCAACTTTCTACATCTCTTCCACCCTATGCCCACCTTTAGATCTCACCAAGTCTGAAGATCGATCTCCATTCTGACTATACCTCACCGAAGATCCCCACTCAGTCACCATTACCTATATTTTGACCTAACATCTTGGCTGGAGGCTACGTCCGAGCATAGGCTTCAATTTGCAAGTCTAAAAACGTGTGTAGGAGCAAAGGAGCTAGACCTAGGGGTTCAACTAAAGTTGATTCTATATCATCCCCCCAGATCCACACTTGTTAATCTTTGAGCTCCGTTGTTCCAGCCGATCGACAGAGGAGGAGCTCAAGGAGTCGTGGCACCATATAGCATCTGATTCAGGTGGAGATCGACCGAGATCTCTTTGATCGAAGCTCATTGGAGTCAACCTTCTTCCCTGATCTTCCTGATAGCTCCATCACCACATATCAAGAATGACGTGTCAGTTTAGATCTCGACCATCCAAAAAGCCCCAATTCATTACCATTGATCAGATCATCCAGCACAGATCGAGGCCATTCAAGCACGTTTCAACTACAACCATCCGATTTGAGAGTCAGCACTTCACCACCGTCCAAGCTGCCACGTACATTTAAGGGTATATTTACGCTTGACACCTTGCATTTATTTAATTTGCAAATAAGTCCTCATTAGGACACGTGTCTGTTTGTTTTTCATTGAATATTGCACTTTGTTCCCCATAATTTAATTTATTCGCATATTAGTCTTGCTCAAACTGTGAAGCGTGCGGCACACATGATACCTTATGGAAATTGCAATAAAGACCACTGTGTTCTATGTTAATATTTAGACCTTAGAATCAAAGTATTCACATTTAGGTCCATTCCAACGGGGCTCATGTGCATGCGCACGCCTATTTTGGACATTTTACAATATTCGTCTATGCTTTTTATATTTGTTATCATTTAGTATGCAAACTTTAAATCTTTTCGTATAATCCCATGTGTGTGTGCATTTATTCTGCATATTAAAGTTCAAATAAAACAAGCAAAACACTTCTAAAAATTCCATAAAAATTGTCATAGCCTCTTGTCACACAGATCTTTCATCCATAATTTTTTATTCTGCATTTTCATCCTTTTTATTATTTATAAAAATCTAAAAACATTCCAAAAATTCCCTATTTGCATCCAAAAACCAATAAAAATAAAAAAATGAGTGAAAAATTCTAAAAAAATCTTATTTGCATCTTTTGGTTTATTTAAATTTCTATATAATTCTAGCATTTTTATACCTCATAAAAATCGTAAAAATCATAAAACTCTCAAAAGCATAAAAAATTCATATCAATTCATTTAAAAATACAAAAAATTAATAAAAACCTCTTTTGGAAAATACAAAAAATTTTTCTGTGAGTGTATATTTTATCCAATTTTTATTTCATTTGCTATTTTGAAATTTAAAAAACAAATACAGTTATTCCCTTTTCTCTTTTTCTTTGATTTCGATTTATTTAAAGGTATTTAAAAACTTGGACAAATCTCAAAAAAATTATAAAATAGTAAAAGTTATCATAAGACCAAAAATAATTTTATTTTAATTTTTATATATTTTCACTACTTTGTAAAATTTTACAACTTGTCTCTTTCTTCCCTTCTTAATAAATTCTTTTATTTTTATAAAAAAATATTTTTCAAAATAAAAAATTTAAATTAGAAAACAAAATAAAAAATAAAACTTCCATAAAAAATACAAAATTCAAAAAATCAAAAACCAAGACTAGTGTGCATAGAAATTCCTTAGTTCTTTTCATTGATTCTTTCCTTGAATTGAATAACCCTCGGGAATTTTGTAGCCTCCCTAAGTTTGACCTTGTATTCTATACATGTAAATTAAATAACAATTTTCTCTTGCTACAATTTCTTTATTTTTTTGCTTGAGAATCGAATTTAAATTTTTGCTTGATGCTTCTTTGGGTTGCGACGACCATAATTTTATTTGTGAAAAATTCATTTAAATAAAAACACAAAAAAGTCATGTCAACAAAATGACGTCATTACCGAGGAGGCATGATGAGAGTAGTTAGGTTTTTATTTTGACCTGTTATTCTTGATTGTTTACACTTTTTTCTTTCATTTTTTGTCTATATTTTCTTACATTTATTTCATTATAATCATTGTCACATATTCTTTGTCAGTAATTCTGTCAATTATTTCTTTAATTTTATTATCTATATTATTAAGTATAAATATTGTGGATTTGCATCTTGTTGACGAGTGAGCACTCAAATTGAATATCGCGTGCTATAAGGAAGCTTATACATCTCTTATAGGATTCAATTTGTCAGACACCGAAAGCTCCACAAGATCAGACTTAGGAATTCATTTGAGATCCATTTTCACTTGCTCTTCTCAATTTCTACGTATCCAACTCTTTGTTGCTTGTTTATATTTATTGTATTTATTTTCAAATTATTTTTTCTCATATTTCATAAATATGTCTCTTACATTATCTGGTGTCTCCTCTTTATTGCGGGGGTCTGACGAGCGAGGGTAGCTTTCCTAGGATCATCGCTGCACCCGAGTGAAGCGGAGGCGACTTGTTTCTTCATTAAGTCGTAGGAGAGTGTCTGATGAATCTCCATTTCATCACCTTTATTCGATCATTTTGGCGTTAAAAACCCTAGTAAATGCATGTAAATACCTCTAATTCGTGCATTTTAGCATTCATGCATTGTTGTACAAAATGTGTATACAATACATTTTTAATGCCAAAATTATAGGATAAAGAAAAGAAAAGAAAAAGAATAAAATATCGAAGATATTTTATGACCCTAAACCCTGAGACCTAGTCATCTCGATGACTAGGTCGACAAGGAATAAAGTAAGGGGATATAAGGGTCTAAAATATAAATAAAAATTCCTTTTATTTATTCATTCTTTATTCACTTTTGGGACATATTTTATTTTAGTCTTTTTATACCTCAAATAAAGAAACATTGAACATGAAAGTTGTAGATAAGAAAATATAGAAAGATACAAAATTGATTTCAAAAAAAATAATATACTGTGTAAAAGTTATAGTATGAATAAATTTCCAAAATGCCAACTTCCCAGACCCATATTTCTCAAACAAAACCCAAAATATATCAAAATTACCTTTAATTGCATATAACTTTTTATAAGCTATTTAATGAAGGGGGTTTCATATTTTTTGGAGTTAAGGTATGAAAGTTAGGTTTTGGACCCCTATTGTATAGTATACCCAATTAAAATAATCATTTTATTTATTATTTTTTTATAATTTTGTATTTTTATAATTTTGTAAATATTATTTATAATATATGTACATATTAAAACCAAAATAAAACTATAAGTAAAACACTAAAATAAAATACCTTTATAAATCACATAGGTAAAATACCTATAACTATACTAATATAGTAAATAGATTTATTTAATTAAGTGTATATATTACATCAAAAAAATATAATAAAAAAATATTTATGTATATAAAATTAATTTATAATTATATAAAATAATAAACTAAGTTAATAAAATAAAAAATGCAAAATAAAAATAAAATACCAAAATACATATATAAATATACCTACATATAACCCCTAAAAAGTAACTTGTTATTAAAAATCCCGAAAAATAAATAAAAATAATAATAAAATACTTTATAAAATAATTAACATTTTTATTTTATAATCTAAAATTAATAAAATCATTTTATAACTAATAATGATTTTCCAAATCTCTTTTAGGTTGGGTTTTTCTAATTGGTCAACGTGGACCAACCAGAGCCTCTGGACGGTTGACCGTGGGTCAACAGTCTGACCCTAGTCCTGTAGCCTCTGACACCTAGCCGTCGACCCTCCTTCTCAATTTTTCGTGCATGATCCATTGCTCGAGGAGGACGGGACTCTTCATGAAATTTGTCCTTTGTACATCTGTGATCCACGCCGACACCATATTTTCTTCCATCTCTCTGTGCATCACCCGTGATCTCGTATCGAAATGTTGCTCCACCATCTTGTACAAAGCCTCCTCTGATCCCCTTCACCTTTTGAACCCTTTTCGCCCTATCCTTGGAATCCTCTTGGTTGTTTGGATAGACGTGGGTGACAGGCGCATCCCTAATGACTTGTAGCGAATCTAGGAGAAGGAGTAGGCGCTTCCATCCACCTCTACCGCACGTCGACGTCGAGGTCCTACTTCTCGGGTATGTTGGTGAGTTACACTTTCTTTTCTTGCATGTTTAGTTTAGTTTTATCCCTATGTATGGATTCTTGCCTTTAATTTTGCGTTTAGTCCTTTAGATTCCATCCCCCATAGTTCGTCGGAGCTCCGCTCCGGCGAACTCCACTACCATCCTCTCCATCGTTATACAGCCTCGCCAACCACCCTTACACGCTCTCCCTTCACTTTTCTCCGCTATGATACCTCTTGTTCACCCAGGTCCACTGTGGACCTGGAGATCAAGGTCACCCCCTCCACCACATTGCCGGTGACCTCTGCCACGCTCCACCCGTTGCTCCCCTTCACCAATAAGAGCTCTGAGCCCCTATTTTTCTTGCTAGAGCTTCATTTCTAGGGTTAGGAGCCAAAGGACTCAATCTGGAGTCGATTTTGCAAAGCACCAATATACATGGACACCATTTCTTCCTCGCCATCGTGGCGGTGTTCCGGTGTGCCTCCGCCCTGTTTACCGCCCCCAGCCATTGAAGAACCATGTCAGGAAGCTTCTTGGCCATTTTGAAGCTTAAAGGACCACCGGAGGAGGACACCATCACCGGAGGAAGTCCGATGTCGTGAACCTTCCTCCATGTTCATCCATCGCCCTTCTCAACCGTCGATCTACGTTGGTTATTCCAGACTATCCAGGCACCGTCCGATCGGTCGCATCTCATTCGTGTATTTCTTCACAGAGATCTAATCATTGCCGTTAGAAGCCAAACTGACATTGGTTATACAGGAAGCGATGTGTGGCGTAAGTGGATCAGATCCATTCGTTGCCTCCTGCCTATTGTGGGGTATTTGGCATTCTCTGCCTCGCATTTTCTTATATTTAAAAATTGGAACCAAATCTTTCCTTTTGCAGCTTTAAAGTTTCATAATATTTGCATAGTAGGCCCCTTACTTTTTGTATTTGCCATCTGGTCTGGTCTACATTACCTCACGTGAAGCCTCACGTGAGGTGGCGATTTTGCGGGCGAGCCCTTCTACTTTGATGTATTTTGATTTGGTCCAGAAACTTTTTAATTGCATTAAATATTTTTATGAAAATTGTAGTATAGCCCCTGGACTTATTTTTATTTACAAAAATGCCCCTGTTAATAATGTAGTTTCTCTTTGTTTCTTGTATTTATTTAATATAGCTACATTGCTCCAAAAAATCCACAAAAATATGTGTATGCTCATGATTGCACACTCTTTCGCATACATATTTTAGTTTGCAAATTTGAGCCTTTTTTTCATATTAAAAATCAAAAGTGCCTATTTTATCCATGTTTGTAATAGAAAACCCATAAAAATATAAAAATGTTTTGAAAAATCACCCCAAAAATATATTCTGTTTATTTGTTTATTTTTAACCGTCAGATCAAAAATCACTAAAAATTATAAAAGAAAACTAAAAAATAGAAAATCCCCTAAAACATTTATAAAAATTATAAATTCCCAAAAAATCCAAAAAAATCTATTTTTTCGGTTTTATATTTTTCTCTATATTATTATCTTTATATAAAAAATAATTTGGAGAATTTTTGATACCGGTACTATTTTATATCTCCATTTTAATTCGACCTCTTTAATTAAACACTATTTTAATGTATTTTTTATTTTCAAAATATATAAAAATTAGCAAATATTCCTAAAAATCACAAAAATAGTAAAAATTAATTAAAACCCAAAATGATTTTATTTCTTTTATTTTGATTAGTATATATCTATATTAGCCTACATTGTATATGTATTTATATTATCTATTTCAAAAAAGTAAAAAAATATAATAAGAAAATATAAAATTAGAAAATCAAAAATAAAAATATAAAAAAAAATCAAAAATAAAATAAAAACATAGACAAATATTTTCACAATCACTTTTGCGTATTTATTTTCCTGATCTAGCCGTTTGCTCCCTGTGTTCGACACTCTACATACTTGCACTATATAAACATTTTGTAGAGTTAAATAAAATAAATTTTAACTCCACACTTGCTTTTCATTGTTTTATCATCATTGTGGATTAATTGTTGTCTGAAGTTGGTTTTCATGAGTGGTCAATACATCGACTCAATCTCTCGCCTTGTGAGATTTCTAGACCCTCGCAAAAATCCCTTCAACAAATGGTGCCGTTGCCGAGGAGCAACGCCGCTTAGATTGGTTTCTGCTTGATTGCGATTATTTATCAATTTTTGTGCTTTATTTATTTTCTTATTTATCTGATATAATTGTTTGAGCTGTCTAACCACCCTCTCTTTGTTGACTTTGTGCGAGGTACCATGGATCGAGGGAGACACGCTTTACTCAAGGCACCTACGCACCTACGTGAAGCTGTGTTTTGACTACAGACCTAGACCCAAAGGAGGCAAAGTAAATTTTTGAAGATAAAGCCCATTTTATTTTCTTGTATTTATTTGTGTAATTTGAAGTGAGAGAGAGAATATTAATTTATAACTTAAACATGACACTCTCAGGACACTTCACACTTCACGAGGTCCAGTTCCTAAGGGATTGTTCCCTTAGGGGCCTCATCAATTTTGTCAAGTTTTCTTCGCATTTTTTCATTTGTTTTCCGATTTTGTTTTCTTTCTTTTGTGTGATTGAGCCTTAGTTGTAGGAATTTCTTGTCGATGGCATTAGGTCCAAACACCTAATAACCATTGCATGCTCCTATAGTGTACATTTGGACTTAGTCAAATATAAATAGCTTCTTATTAGGATTTGAGATCGAGCGCCAAGAAAAGTGTTATACAGTACTTGCTGGATCCGTTGTGGCAGACACCAATGTACTTCAGAGACCAGACTTTTGGATCTCACTTCTAGATATTTAGCATCTTGTTCTGCACGATAATATCAGTTTCTCATATTGGGAGATTTATATATATTTCAATTTTCCTAAGCATCTATGCATGTAGAGTGATGGAGGCAAGGTGAGCGTATCTCTTTAGTATACATCATGGTTTTTGCCTCGTATTTCTTTTCTGACTCTACCTCTGATTTTGATCGCCTAAGTGCTAAGTAAAATTGACTCCTCGATAGGCTTGTGCATTTCCTACTAAAAATCCAAAAAAAGTAATAACAATAAAATTAGGACTGTTAATATTACTTGACCCTAAAATGATCAAAAAGAAAAATCATTGTCTTGGTACGAGTAATCCCCTCATTGTCTCCATCTTACATTGCTCACATACACACTAAGGTTAGTGACCAAATCCCATCAAGTCAAACCTAAGTGATTGTACAATTTAGACTTCTCACATAACTCTAAAACAGAGAAGATAAAAAGACCAAACTTTCACGGTCTTCATCGAGTTGAGTAGGTGAATTGAGGGGTGTGTTTTGTCTTGTATGAGTTTTGCTTATGATTGTTTGTGTGCATTCTAGATCGTTTCTGCGCATTTGCACCTTTTTCTCATTCCTCTAGGCTTGACCATCGTGCTCTACCGATCTTTTTATCCAAATTTTGCGGATCCCTTATACACTTCCAATTGGTCCACCTCCATTTTTCCAAGAGGACTTCACTCATAATTTTTGTTCATATTCGCCTCAGCCACAGTATCAACCCTCGGATTTTTATACACCATTAGTATTCTCATTCTATCTCCTCTACCTCCATTGTGACAGAGTGAAGGTTTGAGATGAAGCCATGACGAAGGGAGGATTCTTTGGCGTGATCCCTTGGTGTTCTTGCACCATTGTATCACAAGCTCTTAGCTTGTTAAGCTTCTAGCCACCGTTGCCCGTCGAAGCCATAATTCGAAGGTCTCGACCTTCATCCCCAAGCGTACTTTAATCCAGTACTTACCGTTTTAGCAGTATTCTTAAATAAGCACCATCTTCTTCTCCTTCAGTAGATTTTTTGTTAATTTTATCAAGACCTGTCATCCTTCAAATCCACTTATCCTTACGTTGCACCCCGCCTCATTGCACAATACAGCCCACCTTCTCCACGCCTTCGTCCGCAACCCGTTCAACCTCCGGTCAAAGAGTGGTCGGAGGAGCATCTCCCCCCCATCCACGAGGAGATCCACCTGTGCACACCTGTGCTTTTGTGCCTAACTCCTATCCGAGCATGTAAGGCTTGATATACTTTTCCAACTCGCAGGTCGCCACTCCCCTTTATAAGAGTCTCTGCCTTTATAAGAGTCTTTGTCACTGAAGGTCATCTCGCACCCTCACCATATTGCTACCATTCGCAGCCATTCCCTCTTGCCTATGTGCCGCTATGGACAACTTTCGTCACTCTAGTTTGAAGGAATGAGAAGGGAGAAGCGTGAGCAAGCAGTTTTCATTGGAACAAAGGTCCCTTTCCCTTTGTTTTAATCTCAACCATCCAAAGAACACAAAGGAGGGACACAAGATCTTTTGCATCCATGCACATCCACGCATGCCACTTGGATTAGTGGGGAGTTTTGCATCCATTTCCCTACATTTTTGGGTTATTTCAGGCGGGTTTCAAGCATAGTTTTGAGCTGCGGTTTCGTTCTTATATTTTTCATCTATACCCCTGCCCTTAAATGTTCTTAAATCATTCATATAAACTGTGTTTTCTGTAAGATTTCTTATTAGAAAGATGCTTCAAAGGTCTACATCATGTTCAAATTTCAAAATACTCTTATGTGTGAACTATTAATGGTGAATTTTTAAATTCAGAGTACTTGTTTGGCGTATTTTATAAATAACACTTTGAATATCTGATATCATTTGCTGATTTTTGGATATATTGGAGAAATTTATTATGCAAAACTTGTCTCTAAATTTCATAAAAAGATCTTCTGATTTGTGTCCTGTAGAATTTTTACAATATTTTGAGTGATTGATTTATTTATGGGGCATCTTTTATATATTTTAAAATCTAAAAATATGATAATGTGTCCCTGATATTGTTCTATAATTAAATATTTTAGTTTTATTTTATCATGTTATTTGGATAATCAAAAAAATGAAAAACATCATTTCAGCCTTCCTGCTATCTTTTATTTTTAGTATATTCATACATCTCAAAAAAATACCAAAAAAATATTGTATCTTGTTGACATATATATCTATATCATAACCGAAAGACAATTATTGATATTAAGTCCAATGTCCAAAAATTAAAAAACACTTCCAAACTTGTAAAAAACAGTAAAAATCGAAATAGTGTCAAAAATCAAAAAACGAAGTCTTGTTTTCTTTTACATTATTATGCCTATCTAGGAAAAATATAGCTATAATTTTAGGACTTCATTTTGAGCTATTGGTAGTATTTTTTGAGTGTCCTATTTGCCTTATTTTTCCAAGTATAGAATTACCCCTTTTATCTTATTACTTGCATTTTATTATTTCTTAAAGTTTCTAAAAATAATGGTAAAATTAATTAAAGTGCTAAAAATATTTTTTTCTTTTTTTAACTTTATCTGACCTTTTTTAAAAATCCAAAAAATACTTTCTTTATTTCTTTTATTTATATCTCTCTCTTATTGTCTAGATATCTATATATATCTTTCATTACTCTTTATATTCTTATTACTAATTTTATTTATAAATATAAAATCATAAAAATATTTGTAAATTTAAAAATCAAATAAAAAATACAAATTAAAAACCCACATATAAATATATAGACAAATATCACACATCGGTTTTGTGCATTCACTTGCCCAATCTATCCATTCTGCTCCTTGAGTTCGACGTCTACATACTTGCACCTATATACATCCTTGTTTTAGAGTTATAATAAATTCTAACACCACATTTGCTTTTCATTGCTTGATCATTATTTGTAGGTTCATTGTTGAATTTAGCGATTTTCTGGAGCGATCAACACATCGACTGCAGTTTTGCCTTGTGAGACCGTACGACCCTCTATAAAATCGTTATTTTAGCGTCAGAGGAGGAGAAGAAGATTTGGAGGAGAACATCCACTTAGAGCATTCTTGCACATATCATTTTTGTTTTATTTAGCGATTTTATCCATTCATTATTCTTGTAAAAATTTGTAATTAATTTTTTGGCGCTTGCCTCTTTTTCTGTTTTCTAAAAGGCCACTATATACCTTGTGTGTGCGGGTTATGTTTCACCAAGTGTCAGTGCACTTGGGGACTTCATCAGTTTTGATTTCACCACTTTCTTTTTCTTTGTTTTCTCGTGGTTTTGTGTGCTTGAGCCCTTAGAAGTAGGTATTATTATCTTGCTTGAACAAGGAAATTAATTAGGTCCAAAGCCCCTAAACAAGAATTTATGTACCTATAGAGTATAGAGTAGCTTGGACTTAGTCAAATTAACCAGTTCTTGCCTGTTAATAAAAGTTACTGCTAGGACGGTAATCATGCATTATTTATGTTAGTTTAATTTTTGTCCTTTATTTTATGCACGGATCACCCTGCATTGGAGTGTTGGTGACAAGTACGCATCCTCTATCTCCTGCATGCATCACTGATTTTTCTCGTGCATTGGCATTTCTGATTTCCTTCCCTGTTTTCATTCACATAATATCAAAACGAAATTGGAAATTCGGTAGGCGGATTCTTGACAAAATCCAAAAAGTGACAATTTCATAAAATTAGGATTGCTAATACCACTTGATCATAAAATCAAATGTAACCAATTCATTCCTTGAATTAGGGAGAGCAACCCCTCATTGTTTTCACATTTTATTTGTCACATACACACTAAGGATTAGTGCCCCAATCGCAGGCCTTCCTACATGTTTATACAACATTGTGATTGATCACCTGACTCTAAAATTGACAAGATTGACAGACGATCTTTAACGGTCATCATCGAGTTGAGTAGGTGAATCTGGGGTTGCATTGCATTTGTATGTGCTCGGTGTTGAGTTTGTTACATTATCTTCTCAAGATCATTAACAAACCCTTTTTTAAAAAAAATTATGTTTTCTCCCTCCCTTCCACCCTTCATTCTGAGGATCTAATGCTGTCCAACATTAACCAAGCTCAGATACCTTCACATTGGCAGGTCAGTGATCTCTTTGATCTTGACCTAGATTTCTTTGAGCCTTATAATCCTAATCCATTGGATGGTTTTTCTCTGAATTCGAGAGAGAATCCATTATTTGAGTTTGATTGTTCATTCTATTCCTTGAATCAACATGACTTTGCCCACCTCCCCTAGGGTTATCTGTAGGTGGTAAGTTCTTTATACTCGATTTCAGTTCATGAGAGTGCATCCAATCTGTCAGATCGACCGAGTATTTTGATTTTTCTTCTGAGTCTGAATTTTTTCTTGATGAACCTCGTGAGGATAACCCATTCTATGAGTTATTTGATGATTTACATGATTTCTGCACATTATGAACATCGGATATCAGTAAGTCCAATGATCTTGATTTTCCATATCTTTTAGAGACGGTGATTAGTGTGGAGGATTTCATGACAGATCCTTCTTTATCCATGTTCTATTTCTTCAGCTCTACCATTTCACTCCATTAGGACCCTAAGCCAAAGATTTATTTTGTGCTACCGGTTACCGATTTCATTTGCATCTCTATTTACCAAGTAGTAGACACTCGCCTGATTGCTTATTTGGGAGTCATTGTTTACACTATTGATGTTGTTGTTGTTCTCAAATCGAGAAGACAGTGACAACACAACTTTCGCATTACAGATGTCATCCTGAACCTTGATAGTTCGTTGTCCTAGCCTTTACACCCATCTAGGGCGTAAACTCTAGCGCTTGTTGAGAGGCACCTCAGCAATGTCTACTTTGTATATATGGGTTTCTTCTTGATTTGTTCCTTCTTTCTTCCATTTTTTATCGTTCACATCTTTTCCTTGTGTATATGCTATACTTAGGATGTACTTTGTCCTAAGTATAGGGGGTGAATGATTTGAGTTGTTCCTATACATCATGTTTCATCACTCCTGTTGTTGCTTATATTTAGGGACCCTTTACCCTACGTATAGGGGGAGTGACGTTGTTCATACTGTCTCTTTCATGTTTTTTATTTTCTTTTATTTCTTCTGATCTCTCGCTTGTCCTTCAACTTGTTGGTATTCTTTTTATATACTTAGGGATGTTTTTACCCTAAGTATAGGGGAAGACCAGTCGAGTCGTATGAGTTTGTTCATTCTTTTCCTCGGTTTTCCCCATTTGAATATTCTTCTATACTTAATATTATTTGATCCAAAGTACAAGGGAGATCACCGACTTCTATTCTTTTCATCTATTCTTTGATTCATTGTTGTATAGGATTCATTTCGATTTTCTATACTTCGCATGAGTTATGTCTTCCTTTGTAGCTCTTTGGTCACTATGAGGACATAGTTCGAGCTAAGTATAGGGGACATCGTATATATTGTATATATACTTTAGCCATAACTCGTACATTTATTAATAATATGGATATTATTACTCTTAAAAAATGATTTGTAAAATGATTTGCAAAAATCTTTTGAACAATGATTGCAAAAAATGTTTGTAAAATATTTGCAAAATCCTTTTGTAAAATTCAAAACTATTTGTAAAAAATTTGAATTTTTTTGTAAAACTAGTTTTGTATAAATTTTTGTAAAATTGTTTGTAAAAATATTTGGTTTGTACAGTTTTTGTAAAATTATTTTGTCATGGGGGATATAAATTATGGGATGTATGTATATAAATTCACAAAATCCACGTGTGTATAAAATAATTAATCATTTTTCCTCATGTAAATAAAATTCTTTATTGTATATAATTTTTTTTATAAAACTTGTATCTAAAATTTGTACATAAAATCTTCTTGTAAAATCTTGTATAAAATTTGTGTAATACTTGTGTATACTTGTATATATTCAGTTCATTAACCCTTTTTCTTTCTTTAAAAGAATTGTTTAAAATCATAAAAATTGGCAAAACTCTTTGGAAAACTTTTTCAAAAGGTTTGTTCTTTTATTTTCTTTTTCTTTCAAAAAAATTGTTATGTGTATATTTCTTGCATTTGCATGTGCATTTTTCAAATGATATCAACATTTCAACTAGTCTGGAATAAAGTCGAAGACCGAAGATTAGTTGGACCTTAATCCACTTAATTTCAGAGGAACCTTATAGTAAATGGAATTGGGATTCTTTAGGTCTATATACCTAGTTCTTTGGGAACCACAAGACTTAGTTCAATGTTGTCTTGACAACCTAATAGAGTATTTCGGAGCACACGCATGATTCTTGTTGATAATGACCTATCTTGTGCACCTGCACTTACACTTTTGTGACCTCAGTTGAAGCGGTAGAGAGCTGGATTTGCCAACATGAGACACAAGCCAATTGAAACATCAGTAGCCACACATCTGTGGCCATTGTATCCCAATCCGATCCATTAGTAGTGAGGTCAAAGATAGAATGTTGCGGGTTGCAATAAAGCTTCAAAAGAGTGATAGTCTACTGGCTGAAGAGGAAAACTCCTTATGCACATGCTACACTTTGTATATATTCAAAAAAATGTGCAAAAATAAAAAAAACTCCAAAAAAGTGGACTGGCCTGATTGAAAATAAAATGGCTATCGGAGTATGTACATTTGTATAGTCAAATAAGCAAGCTTGGGCTTCCAAGTTAGATATTTATGAGCATGCAGCTGGATGACATGGCTACAATGGAAATGCATCCAAGGATAGGTAGCTACACTGGCTACCATCCATTCTTCTCTCCTCCTTGATGAATCTCATATTCATCACTCTAAAAATCATAAATTAAGCTCTAATCCCTAAAAATCATTGGTATTTCTTCATTTATTCTGCATAATTAGCATTCATGCATGTTTTGATAAGAATTGCATTTCATCACTTATTTTCGCACAAAATAAGAAGCTATAAATCCTAGCAAAATTGACAAATAAATAGCCTAAATTCCCTGATTTTTAACTAATTCATGCTAACTCCAAATGACCCAAAACCACTACTACTGTGTACATATCACTAACAAGAATAAATGGAAAATACAAAAAAATACTAACGTAAAGAAGTGGACCAAAAACCCAAACCATAGTTCTATGATTTCCGGACTAAAACCTTCATTTCTTCCTCATCCAGTGCTTGTTTTGACCCTACTCACTTTTGAACTACTGTACATTCAATTACCTTCAAAACAAGACCAAGTTCAAGTGAATCGAAGCTCATATGTGAAAATTGGGATTTGACCTTTTTGTATATTTTGCATTTTAGCGGTTTTTGATCTAACATTTTATGTACAAAATTAATATATTTTATTTTATTTCTTTTTCATTTTCTTCTTTGATAAAAGTTTTATTAAAATACGTAAAAATCCAAATCCAAACTAAGCTTGAAATCAAAGAAACTAAATGAGTCTGAGTCTTCACTAACTGTCTGTACAAAAATTGTCTTTTTCGTATTTTATTTTATTTCTTCTTTTCTTAATTAATAAAAATACAAAAAATTAAATTTATGTGTAAATATTTATATTTGATTTTATCATATTTTTTCGGATTTTTATCTGGTTTAAAAATGAAAAAAATTAGAAAACCCAAAAATCAAAGTATTCTATGTACATGGGATACCCAAAAATATCACTTTGCAAAAATGATGGATTTAGGTTTTAGTCTCTTCATGAAAGTTGTAGATCTTATCGAGATGAACGTTTGTGAAGAAAATTTTTCGATCCGAGGTCGTTTGCTATTTCTTTTTGAATTATCTTTCTATTTACTTTTCTTCGATTTTTTGTGAGGCTGACACGTGGCATCTCCTGAGCTGCCACGTGTTACCTATTTTTGGACTTTTAATTTTGTTTTTATAAAAACAAATTTTGTACGTGCGGAGCACGTGCCCTGCACATGCTCCGCCGACCCCTCCTCTCGTTGCCACGTGGCCGTAGTAGGGCCGTCCGATCTCGACTGATCGGATGGCTCCTGTACCTCGTCTCCTTCCTCCCCCTTTCCCAATCTGGGAGGCATCGTCGCCTCCTCCCCCACGATTCTCGGCTCCGCCACCAGCCCTGCGAATCCCTCTGCCACCGATCCTCTCTTCCATCACAACCGGGCTCTGCCTTCCCCTTCCTTCTTCATCGCCAATCACACGCCCAGTCTCCAACCATCTCCATATTCAATCAAATCCAATCAACCCCCTTCCTCAATCAAATCCCAAATCGATAGCCCACCTTCCATCTTCGACCGACCCGCGATTCCTATTTAAACTACCACTGTCGCATCCTTAAACCCATTCGTCGATCATACACATAGAAGAAGCTTGCAGCAGTGACAGCACAACATAGCCACTTCAGTGGCGAGATCAGGTCGTTCGTGCGGTCGTTGCAGAACGCCATCCTCTGCGGTGGGCTGCCCAGCTCTGGTCGTTGCACCGTCGAGCCTCGTACCTCCAGGTACTCTTTCAACCTCACTTCGCCCCTCTCATCTTTTTCATCATCTCTCTGATCATCCCACCTCAACTCTGTCATCACCCCCACCAGGCTCGAACACCCACGCGTCGAGCCATGCACCGCTCCTCCACCGTTCACGTTTAGTCAATCAACGCCTTCGACTCCACCGCCCGCTACCATCTCCGGCTCTTGCCGTTGAGCCAATGACAACTTCGACTCCGTTACCGCCAGCGACCATCTCCGCTTTCCGCTTCCTTGACATGCCTTGGTCGTTTGTTGGCCCTCGACTCAAACGACGCATGTCAATGCCAAATGGTTCTTCATCGACCTATGTGCCTCCAGCTACTTCCAGGAGCTTCATCGACAACACTGCTTCTACAGCTTCGCCGGACGCACCAGCCAAGATCTCTTAGCCCTCCGCCGGACCCCGCTGCTCCGCCGTAGAAGATCTCCAGCCTCCGTCACCCGTTCAAAGCCAGGCACAGGACCTGAGGCCCTCCGCACATGAGGCGCACATGCGAGAGGGATCACGTGGCTGGTACCCTCCCTAGGGAGATTTACGGAAAAGCCCCTGAGGTCTTCTTGATTTACGCGAAGCCCAGCCCATAGGTCATGTGCGTTGCACATGACCTAGGGGGAAATTTGCAGAACTCACCCTAGAAGACCGCCAAATTACAATCCGTGCCCGGTCGGCCTAGGGTCACATGCTTGTTACGTGACTGCTTGGTATTTTTGTAGAAGTCCCCCTAAGAATTTTGGTAATTATGCTTTAGTCCCTGACTCTGCAGCTTTTTTATTTTAATGTATTTATTGTAATATTGTAGTGATACCCCTGTGTTCATTATATATTCCAGACTTTTACATCGCATTATTTTTATTATTGAAAAATATCATGATGTTCTTCTATTAATTCTCTACATTATGGCATATGTTTGACATTTTTGTGATCTGTTGTTAATTAATAATTAATTGTTTAGTGGAAAATTGCATATTTTGCCCATTATGTGCTTGAAAATTCATAACTAATTAAGCATTGCTCTGAAAATTATCAAAAAATCTAGGATTGTAGAATTAGTTGTATATTACATTGTGCCCAAAAAGATTTGCGTTAGCATGCATAATTTGCCTTAAAAAATGATTTTGCCTATTTTGATCTTTGATTTTTAATAGGTATTAAATCTCATATTTTCGAGGTTTAGGACTTTTCTGAGATCGATCACCTAGTGATAAATCTTGGATATTGTATCTCTTGAAAATAAATAGGTTTAATATTTATTATAATTAAATATTGAAATTCACATCTTTTGCATTCATAAATTCATAAAATGTTTATCTTGCATCCAAAATATCCAAAAACAATACAGTGCATTCATTTCATCATAATTATCATCTTGGACAAGTCTCATTTTTTCGGACATAATTTGATTGATATCCATTTTTCTAGTCCTTAGAAATCAGCCAAAGTTGCATTTTGCATCCCAAACTTGCATTAAAAATACAAAAAAGATCACCTCGAAAATCATGCACGAACTCTGATAGACAAAATTCTAGGTTGTTCCTTTGCCTGACCCCCGAATTTTCACTGTATAAATTCGATTTTTTCCTGCATTTATTTTTATTTTATTTCCAACATTTATTTTCTTGTTTTATTTTTTTATTCTTGAGTCACTCTCTTACATTCTCTCTCTTATTTTCTTGCGAGGTACCCGGTATACGTGGAGCAGTTCTTAAAAACCGAAGCATCTTCACCTACTCATGAAAAGCCGCATTAAATTTAAGATCGAGTCAATTCATGAGAGAGTGTAGAGTATAGGATTTATATTTATGCAATTTTAATTTATGTAATTATTTGCTCATTTCTAGCGGTGTCTGTTTGGACTCTCGCGTGTGTAACAAGACCTTGAACTTTTTTATGGTGTGTTGTGGCATGTTTCACTCTCCGGTGAGGGTGGGGCCCGACTTGAGTGGCGCTTAGGATAGACCTGCACTACGGCTATTAGAGCTTCTATAATTTTTGATTGTTCTTGTAGAACCTAGGACCATACTTCACTTTAATCGAGACGCACATTAGATCATTCAACTTAGTCAAATTCAAATCAATTCTTCCTGGCTAATAGAACTTTTTGCTAGGTGTGGTTTTCATCGGCTTGCATTCACATAGATTAAATCTTCAATTCTTGTATTGCATCCCACATGGAGATTGTGAGGAATCACTATAAGTCTTCTAACTGAGCATACATCATCGTTTTTCGCATGCATTGACTTTTCTCAAATTTCTCCCTCTTGTTTTGACACATAATATTAAAAGGAAATTGAGACTGAACGATAGACGTGCATTTGTGATCACCTTAAATTTTCAGTGATCACCTAATTAAAAATTGGAACTGTTAAATATAGTCGATTTTAATTAACCCATAAAATTGAGAATTTTTGCGGGAGAGCAACCCTGACTTTGGATGCATTTATTTTTCTGAGTGAGCGAGAGATGACACTTAAGGCTAGAGCTCAAATCTAAATTTTCATTCAGACTATTGATTCTAAAAATGATTAGCTACTTCTCAGTGAGGATATATGAGTAGCCAGTAAACGGTCTGGATTTCCTTAGCAGAGTGGGTGGTTTAAAGGGCACTGCGTAAGGCTCCATCCTTAAGTAATACGGGTAACCGTTTTACGGTCCGTACTTACTCCCATACTGGCTAAAAGTAGGTGCAACTAGTCATAAGAATTCGGGCCAGTCTGTAAGAAAATTTTCAGCACCTAACAGCTGGCTAAATTATTTTCTAAGATTATCTTATCACAAACTAAAATTGAAAAGATAATTGCCGAACTCTTACGGCTCCATTGTGTGAGTTGGTGAACTTGGGGTTTGATTTGTGTTTGCATTGGTGTACGTGAATCGTTTTCAAAGATCAAAAGCCGCACATTTGTGCCATCAATCTCCTTAATAAAAATTTCTTTTGAATATCCTCTGCATTAGCATCAAGATCAACCATGTCGATTCATCATCAACTTCCTTTGACCAAAACAGGACAATGGTCCGAGTACCCATCTGATCTATAGTATGAAAATAAATTTGTCTCGGTCAGTCCCAAATCATCTATTTGAGGGAGATTCTTACTCTCGAATGAATTCGATCCCCACATTGAATTCCAAGCCATTCTACTCGAATCATCCGATCAAAGCATTAATTTTTCACCTCCACCATAGGTGACCACACATGATCACTTACCATCCTAGACTGAACCATCTTATTCTCGATTTCTCGCTAAAACTAATGAACCATTTCAAGATTAAATCACTTTTGAGGCTTATGACTGGCTAAGCGAACAAACCCGATCACATCAGATGGAGAGGCTCGCACCTAAGGATCATCAGTGTTGGATTAACCGCGATGATCAAATCCCTATTGACCAACATGAATACCACTCCTTCAATCATCTTACACATACAGAGGACAAAATGGATGATATCAACACATATGCACCATGTATGACTCTGTTATATGAAGATATGATCAATCATGACCATGGAAGTAGACTCTACTCAAACAAACATTACATGCCTGAGTCACGGCATGATGAGTATGAGACCTACAAATCCCCGAAAAATCCTTCCATTGAGTAGCCTCCTTCTAAAATTTTTGAGGAGAAATTTTCAGAAAATAACGATCATATATTGAATATTCCAAGAGACTCTTCTCCCACCTCATACAGAAAAATGGAAGATGAAATTACTGAATTTCGAAAACAAGAACATACACCAACTGCTCCCATGATTGATCATGAAAATATTTTTGTTTTCAAGGATAAATAAGAGATTTTATTTTATGGAGGGTAGATTTAGAAAGTTTGTCGACCGATTAATTTCACTCTATGGTAGCTCGGATAAAAAAATAGATGAGGAAAAGATTGGATCTCATGTTGAAAATTCTATGGATATTCAGAAACCCCCAGACTACGATCACCCTAGGGACGATCCTGACAGCGACACCTCTGCATATGATTCCCCTAGGGATCACTATGAATCTGATTCGGCATATCTAAGCTCCTCCTCATCTGGGGAACACACCGCATCCACACACCACACAGAAAATACCAAAAAATTGAAATATTCAAAAACACCCAAAAAATTGAAAATTCAGAAAAATACATAAAACTTGAAACTGAAGAAGATCTGAAGAATTTCGATCCTGCTCTAAGGGAAGCACTGGAGAAAAGACTGATCTTTGAACTTCCCTTTATACAGGCCATTGAACACTTCCCTGACCTTAAAGGATTTGTAATGGACAAATTAGTGATGAAAAAATCGGGCAGGACAAGAACAAAGACTGAAAGACATATTTTGTCAATGGCCACCTCCTTGGTGTTGAGTAAAAAAACCAAGAGCCGCATAGTGAAGCGGTTGCCCATATTTGAATGTGAAATTAAAGACAAGATATTTACCCATTCTCGAATTGATGATGATTCACCAATCAATATCCTCCCGAACTCTGTATTTAACAAGCTCAAACTTGGACCTATCAGCAAGATACGAGAGATCGTGCAACTGGCTGATCGATCGATAAAGCGGTCGAGAGGAACAATTTCAGTCATCGTGACATTCCAAGGTGATCCACTCAAAGTGGACTTCACGATCATTGATATTGAGCATCAAGGAGAATTCAACCAGTCTCCAATCATTCTCGGAAATTCATTCTTAGCATTAGCTAAGGCAATTATCGAGTGTGAGACTCGGGAAATCAACTTTACAGCATTGGGAGCACTTTGATCTCAACAAGTCTTTGAGGAACCACGATTTTCTGAGGCAACCCACGAAGCCCTCGACAACCATAACCATCAAGCGGTAGAAGAGACCTACCCCGTTGCTACACCTTAGATAGCGGTTGTTGATGAGACTATTGGTTTAGAGACTCTTCCTCCTGTTCCATTTCCCGCTTCTCTCACCATGGGAAACGACTCCGATTATGATCCTGAGACTTATGCATGAGCGCATCCCGAGTCGATCGAGATGTCTCTAACCACATTGATCATATCAACCCGACACATGAATGCTCCAACCTCAAGTTAATTGAGAACGAACATGCATAGACTCTCGCCATTGTTCTATTTCCCGTGGATCTTACCATAAAAAAGTGTTTCTTATATGACCTTGAGACATATGCATGGGCACACCCTGAGTCAACCTACTTTGACTAGCTTGACCAAATCATTCCAACTCTGGAGTGCACTAACATCAAAAAAGCTAAGAATAAACACGCAGGACAAACACCAACCAAGGAGAAAATTTTCAATGGAAATTCATCCGGAGACTC
Organism: Ottelia alismoides; assembly: GCA_037367405.1. Taxonomy (NCBI): domain Eukaryota; kingdom Viridiplantae; phylum Streptophyta; class Magnoliopsida; order Alismatales; family Hydrocharitaceae; genus Ottelia; species Ottelia alismoides. The sequence goes on from JAZKJV010009537.1 coordinate 247,316, forward strand.
AAGTATCAACACCTCACTCCCAGGACCAACACCTTCACAAAAAAAAGAAAGTCGCCTTTGATCATTCGAAAGAAGAATCTTATGATGATCCCTCATCAGGTCCGAAAAAGGTAATCTACATGAGTGAGGTCTGTTCGGCAGTCTTAAAACATTATCTTTGCAAGGATCCAAACTTCGATTCCCATTGGATGACTCCCGTTCCTCACTATTATTCATCCAAAGTAGATTCTCCTGTTCTCATTAAATATACTGGAATAATTTCTTATGAGTTGACTGAGACTGGTGCTTCAGAGTATTCATCCGAGGATAAATCACTTGATCCCTAGAAGTAATAAATTCTGAGAAAACAACTGAAGAAACTAAAGACAAGAATATCTGGAGTGCCTCCACTTTCAAATACTAGTCCTCTGAGGATAACTCTGATGATGGTTATCTTTCATCTGATTCAAATGCTTCATCTACTTTCCAGCATGATTTCTCTGATGATAACACCGATAATGGTTGGGAATCATATGCTTCATCTCCTTCTTATTATTTTGATCTCCCACTATAGGCTCACAAAAAGATCGGCCGAAAAATGCCTTAATCATCGGGCTACCCACCCTCCCTCCCGACCACATCGGTCTCCTTTTACATCTTCTTCCTCTACTTAGTCCAAGGCCTAAGTATAGGGGGGAACGATGCCATCTATATATACCATTCCCCTCATCAAACTCCTTCTCGCGATCGCCTCATTTCCACCCTTCTTCCGTACTTAGGCTGAATAGAGCCTAAGTATAGGGGGAACTGATTCCCAACTGTATATACTCTCCTCATTCACATATCCCGGCCACCTCATTTTCGCTCTTCTTCTATAGTTAGATTGTTCACAACCTAAGTATAGGGGGTGGACCGATCTATCTTTTTTCCTTTTCTTTTTCACTCTCTTACGCTTAGCCCGAGCTATGTCTTCTCCACGCTTCTTGTGTTCTGAGGACACAACACTCGCTAAGTATAGGGGGTGTATATATGTTGTGTATATATTTTACCCATATCTCATACATTCGTGTAGTCTATATGTATTTACGGGGTAGGTAACTAACTTGGAAAAAAACAAACAAAACAAAACAAAAAGAAAAAGAAAAAGAGTTTTGCTACTAACACTGACTATATCCAACCAACTTTTTTTAAAAAAAGGCTTCTTATTCTTTTTGCATTAAAAAATTTCAAAAAAATTTCAAAATTCAAAAAAATCCGTGTCTACATTTCACGCACCTGCACTTCATCCAGCATTACATTCATTTGCATTTGTGAAAAGCATGTGGGTTCTGAATCGAGTTATGAGAAGAAATTGAGAGTGATATGGACTTGACCTTAATCCACCTAATTTTCAGAGGAACTTCACTGAGAAATAGGATTTTAGAAGCTTCAGGTCTATGACTTAATTCTTCGAGTTCAACATCACAATGTACAGCATTTGGCACTTAGTGTCTGACCCGGTCTCTTCATTCTAAGTATGACTCTGGAAGAGGGAATTAATTTGTACTCTTGCACTATGCACTTAGCTCAACTCAGACGGGGTGTTAGAAGACTGTGTGAGTTTCTTTCCTGATAGCGTGGGCATCTAAAGACCAGAGTACGGGTTGAAATAAAGCTTCAGAAAAGGGATGGACAGTTGGATTAATTTTTTCTAAGACCCCAAAACATGTACGGAAAAAAAGAGTCTATATCCGTAGGGGCACAACAAGATCCAAGCAGAACCACCAAAAATCCAAATACAAAGAAGACACTACCAAATAAATATCTGACCAAAAAGGTCCAAGCTTCAAGAAAACCTGCAGATCTTGGTGGAGACTTTGCTAAACTGGCCAGCTTCACAAGGAGAGATGCCTACACTGGCCACCCTCCAGTTCTTTTATCCTTCTTCTAACTTCTCCCTCTATTCGATTGTGAACACAGCACGACAGACCTTAGAAGGAAATACCTGACTCCCCGAGGACAAGTTATTGGAGAGGAGGTTTGCATGGTAGTCTAGCATTCTGGATGGGAAGAGCTAAAACCTTTCACACACATGAGTCGATTGTTCACTGTTCATGGGGTATGCTTTGGGAAGAGCATTGATCTAAGATGACTTCTGAGCTTAAACTGTGACAATGATGTGTAGAACTTGAAGGCTGTTGATATTAAAATTCTAAGTCTCACACAACTTCCGCCAAACTAATAATCCAAAGGTTGAGTCTAGTTTCATTTTCACCTTCAGCTTACAGTCTTGGTATGGAACCTAATTTCATTTCACCTCATTGCATTGCTTTTGATGCTCAGGGACGAGCATGGTTTAAGTATAGGGGGATGATGAATCTCAGATTCATCACTCTAAAAGTCATTAATTAAGCTCTAATCGCTAAAAATCATTGGTATTTCTTCATTTATTCTGCATAATTAGCATTCATGCATGTTTTGATAAGAATTACATTTTATCACTTATTTTCGCACAAAATAAGAAGCCAAAAATCCCAGCCAAATTGACCTATAAATAGCCTAACTTCCCTAATTTTTAACTAACATGAAACCACCTCCACTGTGTACATGTCACTAACAAGAATAAATGAAAAATACAAAAAAATCACTAACCTAAATAATTGAACCAAAAACCAAACCTAAGTTCAAGGATTTCCGTACTAAATCCTTCATATCTTCCTCATCCAGTGTCTGTTTCGAACTTACTCACTTTTGAACTAATGTACATTCAATTACCTTCAAAACAAGACCAAGTTCAAGTGAATCGGAGCTCATATGTGAAAGTTGGATTTTGGACCTCTTTTGTACATTTTGTATTTTAGTGGTTTTTAGCCTAATATTTTATGTACATAATTAATCTATTTTATTTTATTTATTTTTCATTTTCTTATTTGATAAAAGTTTTATTAAAATACGCAAAAATCCAAATCCAATCTAAGCTTGAAATCAAAGAAACTAACTGAGTCCGGGTCTTCGCTAACTGTCTGTACAAAAATTGCCTTTTCATATTTTATTTTATTTCTTCTTTTTCTTAATTAATAAAAATCAAAAAAAAAATCTATGTGTAAATATTTATCGTTTATTTTATCATATTTTTCCAGATTTTTATCTGGTTTAATAATGACAAAAAATTAGAAAACCCAAAAATCAAGGTACTCTGTGTACATGGGATACCCCAAAAATATCACTTTGCACAAATGATCGATTTTGATTTTGTTCCCTTCATGAAAGTTGTAGACTCATTGAGATGAGCAACTTTTGTGAAGAAACTTTTTCGGTCTGAGGTCATTTGCTATTTCTTTTTGAATTATCCTTCTATTTATTTTTTCGATTTTTTTGTGGGGCTGACTCGTGGCAGCTCCTGGGGCCACAACATGTCACCCATTTTTGGACTTTTAATTTCGTTTTTATAAAAAACTCTCACACGTGCGGAGCACGTGCCTCTTGCGCATGTGCCATGCACGTGCTCCGACGACCCCTCCTCTCGCTGCCACGTGGTCGTAGCAGGGCCGTCTGATCTTGGCCGATCGGACGGCTCATGTACCCCGTCTCCTTCCTCCCCCTTTCCCAATCTGGGAGGCGTCGTCGCCTCCTCCCCGCGATTCTCGGCTCCGCCGCCGGCCCCGTGAATCCCTCCGCCGTCGATCCTCCCTTCCATCACGAGCAGGCTCCGCCTTCCCCTTCCTTCTTCGTCGCCAATCACACGCCCAGTGTCCAACCATCTCGAGATTCAATCAAATCCAATCAACTCCTTTACTCAATCGAATCCCAAATCAATAGCCAACCTTCCGACTTCGGCCGACCCGCGATCCCTGTTTAAACTACGGCCGCCGCGTCCTTAAATCCATCTGTCGATCATACACATAGAAGAAGCTCACGACGGTGACAACACAGTGTAGCCCCTTCAGCGGCGAGATCCGGTCGTTCGTGCAGCCGTCGCAGAACGCCATCCCTTGTGGTGAGTTGCCCAGCTCCGGTCATTGCACCGTCGAGCTTTGTACCTCCAAGTACTCTTTCAATCTCACTTCGTCCCTCTCATCTTTATCATCGTCTCTCCAATCATCCCACCTCCACTCTGTCATCACCCCCACCATGTTCGAACACCCTCACGTCAAGCCACGCACCGCTCCTCCACCGTTCACCTTCAGTCAATCAACGCCTTTGATTCCACCGCTCGCAACCATCTCCAGCTCCTGTCGTTGAGCCAATGACAACTTCGACTCCATTACCGCCAGCGACCGCCTCCGCCTTCCGCTTCCTCGACGTCCCTTAACCGTTTGTTGGGCCTCACCTCCAATGATGCACATCAACGCCAAATGGTTCTTCATCGACCTCCGTGCCTATAGCTACTTCCAGGACCTTAATCGACAACGCTGCTTATGCTGCTTCGCCGGATGTACCAACCAAGAGCTCTTAGCCCTCCGCTAGACCCTGCTGCTCCGCCGCAGAAGATCTCCATCCTCCATTACCTGTTCAAAGCCGAGCACAGGACCCGAGGCCCTGCGTACGTGAGGTGTACGTGCGGGAGGGATCACGTGGCGGGTACCCTCCCTGGGGAGATTTACGGAAAAGTCCCTAAGGTTTGCCTGATTTACGCGAAGCCCAACCCAGACGTCATGTGCCTTGCACGTGACCTAGGGGGAATTTTGTAGAACACATCCCAGAAGACCACCAAATTACAATCTGCGCCCTGTCGCGCAAGGGTCATGTGCCTGTCACGTCACCGCTTGGTATTTTTGCAGAAGTCCCCCTCAGAATTTTAGTAATTATGCTTTAGTCCCTGACTCTACAGCTCTTTTATTTTAAATTATTTATTGTAATATTGCAGTGATACCCATGTTCATTATTTATTCCACACTTCTACATCGCAATATTTTTGTTATTTAAAAATAACACGATGTTCTTCTATTAATTCTCTATATTTTGGCATATGTTTGACATTTTTCTGATCTGTGGTTAATTAATAATTAATTATGTTAGTGAAAAATTGCATATTTTACCCATTCTGTGCTTGAAAATTCATAACTAATTAACCCTTGCTCTGAAAATTGCCAACTCTTCTCGTGTCAACGATAGGACTCCTTCTCCCAGCGTCAACCTAAAGCGCGCCAACCACTATTTGAATATTATAGAAGAAATGTGCATCAAAGCATTTGAGAGAATCAAGCTAGTTCTTCATAGTCATACTTCTCATTTCTCAATGACGTATAGCCCTATAGTCTAGTTAAGGGAGAATGCTTGGCTCGACGCTTGCAGAGAGGGAAGAGAGAAAGCTTGGCTCGACTGGATAAAAAGGAGTAGGTAAAGTCATTTCTAAGGTCTTGATGCTCTGTTTGGTTCCGGAAAGAGAATAGGTATCTCATCTAGTGGGTTGATTTCAGTGCAAGATAAGGCAGCATCCCCAGGAATCCACCTGTGACACCGCATTTGATTATCAACTTCAACTAACTATATAATCCTTAAAAAATCAAAGAATTCGGGGCCTCTCCTAAACTGTTTGAAGTCCAGGCATAACGGGGTACTCTTTCTACCACTATGTTAGTACAAAAAAAGGTTTCAAATTTCAATCAAAATAAATAGTTGGTAATTTATTCGATATTGAACACTCATATGGATAAAATCGTTTGAACCGTTTCCTACAAAAAAAGGAATATACTTTTCTTTTTTCATACAATGTTGAACGGACAACCTACGTATACAATAAGAATGTTTGGATTTGAATAAATAATTAATAACTCAATAAAATTAAGAAAAAATAAGAAAGAAATAAAAAATAAATAAACAACTTTATTTCAAGTAAGGGACAGCGAGAATTTATGGAAAAATGGTGGTTCAATTCGATGCCCGGAGTTAGAACATGAATGTGAGCTAAATAAATCAATGAATAGTCTTGATCCAATTGGGCATACTAGGGAAAATGAAGACCCCATTATAAATGATAGAGAGAAAAACATTTCCAGTTGGCATGATAGTGGGAGTTGAAATTCTAGTAATGTTGAGCGCTTATTTGAGATTAGGGATATTTGGAGTTTGATTTCTGATGACACTTTTTTAGTTAGAGATAGTAATGGAGATAGTTATTCCATAGATTTTGATATGGAAAATCTCATTTTGGAGATTGACAATGAGAGTTCTTTTCTGAATGAACTTGAAATTTAGATAATTATATGAAATCGCATTATTTAAATAGTAAATCTCAAAGTCAGAACCACCACTATGACGTGTATTATACGGAATCCAGTTGGAATAAGAATATTAATAGTAGCATTGATAGTTATCTTCATTTTGAAATCAGTATTGATAGTGACATTTCAGAAGGTACTGACAATGACAATGATAATTATATCTATAGTGGAATTTCTAATGAAAGTAGAAGTTCTAGTATGAGAACTAGTAGTAATGGCAATGATGTTCATATAAGGGGCTCAAGGATTGTAGAATTAGTTGTATATTACATCGTGCCCAAAACGATTTGCATTAGCATGCATAATTTGCCTTAAAAAATCATTTTGCCTATTTTGATCTTTGATTTTAATAGGTATTAAATCTCATATTTTCGAGATTTAGGATTTTTTTGAGATCTACCACCTAGTGATAAATCTTGATAATGTATCTCTTGAAATAAATTGGTATAATATTTATTATAATTAAATATTGAAATTTGCATCTTTTACATTCATAAATTCAGAAAATATTTATCTTGCATCCAAATATTCCAAAAATATTACAGTGCATTCATTTCATCATAATTATCATCTTGGCTAAGTCTCATATTTTCGGATATAATTTGATTGATATCCATTTTTCTAGTCCTTATAAATCAACCAAAGTTGCATTTTGCATCCCAAACTTGCATTTAAAAATACAAAAAAAAGATCACTCGAAAAGCATGCACGAACTTTGATAGACAAATTCAAGGTTATTCCTTTGCCTCCTTGAGTTCGACCTCGGGACTTGCCTAAGTAAAATAAACATAAAACCACATTGATTAAAATTGACTAAATTTCTTGTGGTTATTTCTTGACCGATTCTGATTGCCCGCCTAAAATGAAATTCTGATTGCCCGCCTACAATGAAATGTCATTAATTTAAATGCATGATAAATCATGTAAATTAAGCAGAGCATTTTCTTGACCCGTCACTCCTCCTCTTCTTGAGTTGGTTGCACTTGAACTTAGAAGAGACTACCCGCTTCTCGAGGAAAGAGTTATTGGGTTGGGGAATTAGGGTCACCATGTTGGAGAAGACTGACTTTTACCGTTTCAGCCGAGGAGAGATATATATCACTTAAACTGTATAAGAAAGATTCATAGTCATAAGGGTTTGCATATGAGTTCATCTACTCTGACATGGATATTGAAGAGACTTGAGCAGAGTTGTGTGGTTTCTAGAGGTTGTTGAGTGTCAAGTCGTTTCCCACTAAGGTTCCGCCCAAACTAATAATCCAAAGATCTGACAGAGCTCCATAATTTGATTTTATGAAGATAAGTTTAATACTCAATATTGTTCTAAGTTCTTTATTTTCTTTTTTTTTCTTTTTCTTTTGGTCACTTATTCTTCAAATAAGTGTTTGTTAAGGGACTAGCAAAGGTAAAGCATAGGGGATAATGAATATGCATTTCATCTCTTTATTCATTTAATTTAGCTTATCCTTAGAAAACACATGTAAATAGCAATAAATCCATTCTTTTACTAACCCTAATTCTTGTGTGATTATTTTATATTTATCACTATTTTAACCTAAAATAAATAAATAAAGAAAATAAAGAAAAATAAAGAAATAGAAGACCATATATATGAAATAAATATGGCTAACTCTAACCCGAGAGAAAGTCAAGAGTTGACCTGATCGACAAGGAATAATGTTGGGGAGATAAGGTAAAAAGCACCAAAATTCAAAAGTTCATTTGTCACTTGTATATTCATCATTTGTACAATATTTCTACAATACACATTCTTCTTTAATTTATTCATCATCAAATTCTTTGTAAAAAATGATTTTCTCTTGAAAATTGTGAATAAAAATCTTTTGTAAATAATAAAAATAATTGCAATACAAATATGTATATATTATGTAAATTACATCACTCTAAAAAAAGCCACGCAACTCAACTTTCAAGATCAATTTCTTCTCCACCAAAACTCCAAATTCATCAAACTCACTTCATTGAACTCCAAAGTAAATTATCTTTAAAATGGAGGTGGTTTCATAAAAATAAGAGTTAAGGTGTAAAATTTAGCTAATTGGGGTATTATTGTATATTATACATATATATCTATGTATATATTTAATTATTTATTTTATTGTGCATATTAGTTAATATTATATTCTTAATTAATTGTGAATATTATATTTAACTTATATATAATACAAATAAAAAATCACAAAATAAAAAATCAACAAAAATAAAATCATGTATATATTGTATAGGTATCACTACGTAAATATTGTAAATATACCTATTTATTTAACCTAATAAATTAATTCCTAAAAATAAAAAAATTCCATTAAAACCCTTGTAAAATATTATAAATAAATAAAATATTAAATTATGTATATATTTGTATAATTAATTAATTAAAAATTAAAACATTGCATATATACACATACATGTAAATAATACCTTTTATTTTAGCCCATATATATACATTATTTAATTAATTAAAAATAACCATAATCAACTTTATTTTATTCTTAACATTTTATTTACATTTTTTAATTCATTTTTTATTTTTAAAATCATTTATTTAAAATTTCCTTACTTTTTTATCATTATTCCTATTTTGTATCATTCTATGGGTGTTATGATTGGCAAGCCCGGGTCTGTTGACCCGGGTCAACTGGCTGGTCCCCGCTATTCTTCTGCTAACTTTGCATTCCTTCTACTCTTTACCTAATGATGAGCAACCGATCAACTAGGGTTAAGTATGCAAATATATCAATGGTCGTTGCGACCCCAATCAATCGGTTAACTCAACGAGAAAAATGTATTAAACCACTTAAGAGAAGAATATAATCAATGAAATGTAAGCGGTCTTCGCTATTTTAATTTACATGCTATAGCGACCATGGTCTAACACAAGGAGCACAATTGAAAAACTCAGTAGTCAAATTACAAAGAAAAATAAAATGAATTTCTAGTTTTTTTTTCAATTTTTTTTAAATTTTCAAATAAGGAACAATATGTACACGGGGAAGAAACACACGCACCCACTCTTTTTTGTATTTTTCAATGTATAAAAATGCTCAGAAAAATCCACAAAAATTGTTTTTGTGTTTTATAAATTTTAAAATATTTTTTTTTAATTTTTGTAGAATTTTAGATGTTTTTTATATTTTTCTATAATTCAAAAAGTGCTCAAAATACAAAATAATGCACGGCTTGGAGTAATTTGCAACGTAAAATATTTTAAGTACCCAAAACTCTTGGAAATTATTTTATACTAAAATATAAACAAATATCTACACACAGGATTGAAATCACATTTTTTTATTTTTCTACAATTTTCCTAAATTTTTTAGTATTTTTCAAAATTTTGAGTTTTGAAAATGATTAATGCACGAAATGTGCATAAAAAATAAAAGACAATAAAATACACCTAACCTAATTTTTTGGAATTTTTAGACTAATATTTGATTTTTTATGCCTTTTCAAATTTCAGGCAGAGAAAAAGCCACTATTTTTTGATTTTTTTTAAATATCAAATAAAAAATGGGATGAAAGTTATATACAATGAGGAGACAAGTGACAGAATATAACACAATTTTTATAGAATCTATAGAGCCTCAAAAAGATTATTTCAATCAAAAGAGCAAGAAAATTAAAGTCTGGATACATAGTGACCAGAATGCAAATATTTAAAATTTTTGCATGAAAAATATTGCAAAAATAAACTACAGGATGAAGTTATACAATATACCCAGATAAACACGTGCAACGTACGTGTCTGATAGAAGCAAGGGCCTTCTCGTAATTTCTAAAATCTCTAGGGATGTAAATGTACTTTCACCCAACTTGAACTGGCAAGGTATATTCTGAATTTCTAAAATCTTTAGGAGAAATTTCATAAATTTTCCAATATTTTTGTTTCGAATACCCCTTAGGGTTTCTTCTCTATCCTTCGCGCGTTTCTTCGAACAAAAAGGGAACGGGGCACTGCCCCTTCTTCAAATCTACGGTGGGCCATGCGGGCATGGCAGAGAGCGATGTTGTGGAGTGATGGCGGGCGGAGGCGATGGCGGCCGGCTGTAGATCTGCTCCAAGCGGCTCTGAGGGTGAGGGGAGCTTCAGACGGCGAATTGGAGCGACAGTCGCTACAGGCGCGACTGTTGGGAGGCGAAGGGGATGTACGGTGCTGGCTCGCACGATGGCCGGCATCGTAGTTAGAGGAGGGCGGTCATGAGCGCGGTTGTTGCGCTGATGCGAGGGTGGTCGATATTCGACTAGCGGAGCCGCTGGGGCTTCTAAGAGGCGCGATCGGTGGAGCATGGCCCCACATGCTGGTGGGGGCCTAGCATGAGTGCGCGACCAGTGTTGAAAGGAGGATGGCAGCGGGCACCGCCAGTGGTAGGGGGGCGATACCTGTTGCTCTTCTTTTTTTTAATTATTGTAAAAAAACAGAATCGAAATATTTTTTATTATTTTTTTAAACAGAAACTGTAAATATTTTTTTATTTTTTTCAATTTTTTAATTTTTTGTTTTATCCTGCAAAATAAAGGTTAGGAAAATATATGTATGATTTTTTTATTTTATTTTTTGTATAAACTAACGAGATACGAGCATGATGACTCGACCCAAGAAAAAACAAACACGGAAAAAATGTGCGCGGGTGCAGATCTGGCGAAGTGAGAGATAGATCCGGATCTTCGACCACCGTGTGTGGTCGGAGGTGATAGATTATGTGAGGTAAAATGTGAAATGAAGAGGTCACAAAATAGTGTGGATGGTTGGAAATCAAAGGTGGATCAGGTTGTGATGAATTTTATGATGAAAACTATGGATTAAATCTACGAGCATGAAAATAAAAACTATGCCTTGATTACTCTAGAGAAACGACTGAAAAATTGGATCTAACTTTGAGGGAGACGGGCGTCGGTGGTGGCCTCGATGATAACCGATCTGCTGTCACCGGATGGCTCAGGGGTTGGGCTCCTCTATTGACCAACGGAATTTCGGGGTTGAAGCTCCTTCTCCACCAAAGATTGATCAAGATAAAATGAGGGAGGAGGAGCCCAATAAAAAAGAGAAGGAAAAATCAAAAAAGGAAATATGTACAAATAAGGAATGTGTTTAGTGGTTAATTAAATAATTAAACTAATTAATTAATTAATTAAAAATAATATTCATAGTTAAATAAAATATGTAATTTACAAAAACCAATTATCACCTTAATGGTGGCTATTTAAGGCATTAAATCAAATCTTATATACAAGGTAGGTTTTCAAATCAAATAAATAAATAAATTAAATAATTAAATACAAATTTCGTAATTATATTAATTTAAATAATTAATCTTAGATATTAAATTTTATTGGTGATTTTTATGTAAGTACATTAGTTGTATACACGTATTATATACATATAGTACAATATACACATGTACAAATATGGAAAATTATTTTTAATATTATTTTTTTAATTAATTTTTTAGTTTTATTATTTTATTTTTTTTATTTTAATAAAGAAGATAATTTTTACAATTATGTACAATATGTATAAATAATAAATATATATAATAAGTAAGTGGTGAATTACAGAAACCACCCTAGAAAACCGACTTTTCAACCGTAACTTCAAAAATTATGAAACCACATCCATTTGAAAGATAATTTAATTTAGTGTACACATGGAAGTGATTTTGATTCAATTTGAGTTCGTATGGAGCTGTAATTGGTCCTTTAATTATCGCTTTACAGCTTTTTCTGAGTGTGATTATTTATAATATGTACATTATTTTATTTTGCAATTATTTTTAGTATTTACAAAACATTTTTATTTACAACTTTTATTAGAAAAAAAATTATTTTGAGTTCAATTTATGTATAAATAAATTAGTATCAGGTTTGTACAAATATACAAGGGATAAATGTACACATTATTTTTGGATTTTTGGATTAAAGACCCTATCTCCCCCTACTTTATTCCGGGTCGATCAGGTCAAGTCTTGACCTTCTCTCGGGGTTCGGGTCAGTCTGCATTTATTTCATAAATGCATCCTTTATTTTTCTTTTCTTTTTCTTTTCTTTTTATGATTTTATTTTGAATATAAACAGTGCTAAAAATGCATATTTAACAAATGCATGTAAAATGCTAATTTCATAAAATTAGTGTATATTTATAGATATTTGACTAAGAAAATAAAATTAAAATAAAAGAATAAAGCGATGAATCATGGATTCTTCATTCTCCTATACTTTACGTTTTCTAGTCCCTTAGCAAACACTTATTTAGAAAATAAGTGAAAACAAAAATGAAGAAATGAAAAAGGAAAGAAATTAAAACAAACA
>JAZKJV010009538.1:0-33710 GCA_037367405.1 Ottelia alismoides
TCAAGTTGCTCCCTCAAGGGGGCAACTCCAATGATCTCTCTCTCTCTCTATATATATATATATAACGGATATTGATTTCATATGAGTAATGTTATAAATACTCTCTAAATTGACTTAAATATGCATGAATTGAATAGAAAAAAATAATAAAAATATATTAATTTTCTTATATCATAAAAAAGTATACCAAATATGGTAAAAGAAGATAATTATGTTATACATAGTTAAAAATAAATCTACATCTAATTTTGATATATGAAATGGATAAAAAGAATACTAATACGGATGCTTGCATACACAAAAATGATATTTACATTTGTATCCACTTTGGAATGGATATGGATACTGATGTCAAAGTTTATATAAATCGAACATAGTGACAGATTTAATATGGATTTATCTGTATATGTTTGCATACTACTCCCTATCGGATACATTGAAAGATAGATTTTCGAATGGGAGATAAATGGTTAATGATGATTTTTCGCATATATTGAAAATGATATATTCGATTGTATTGTTGATGATAATATCATGATTTTTTTTCAAACTATAAGAATTAGACGTGGTCAACTTTAAATACACTTGTGTGCTTTTTTATTTTTTTATATGTAAAATAACTCATATATATCTATGCATATGAATGTTTATAGTAAGTTTTTATATTGGTGTATTTTTATTATTACTATTGATTGTCAGTGTGCCCCCCTCTCTCTATAATCCTGGATCCGCCGCTGGTTGTGCATGCTCGAAAGTAGGATCGGAGATGTGACATGCATATTTGTATGCGTGCCAATCCAAGGGAGAGCAGATCCTCTGCAGTAAAATCATGGATCGCTCGATCTTGATGATCGAGCAATTCACATGAATTCGGAAGAACCATTTGATCAAGATCAAGCGACTCAGATGATCCACAATTTTACAGGAGTCTCTGCAGTAATTCAGAGGATCTGCTCGCTATCCAAGGAAGGAATTTGCTTCGTCAGACTGGATTCTGGATCTTTCTTGCCAAAGTCAGGAAACAAGACTGACTGTGTTGTGCGATGGTGGGCCTTATTTGCATTTTGATGACGCACATTGCTACTGAAAACCCTGCATGATCTAACTACCACCACCGATCAAGTTATTTTCATATTTTGACGTTGCCCCCGACATCAATTGAGCTACAATCAAGGTTTTAAATCTCGATTTCATTTCGAGATAGTTGAAAAAATGAAACAATTTCAAAATTTCGTCGCCAATTTCGATCAAAATCGACCTAAATTTGTGAAGGAATGGTATATATCGAGATTTTGATTTCGATTTTGGTAAGGTGTCGAAACCGAAATTTCGTGAAATATGAAACAATGGCTACGATGCAACATTTGCGAAAATCAACACCCGCCTTACATGGTAAACAGTCCCTGTCTTGCAAACTAGCATTTACATTATAAAAAGAACACATGAATTATTTGCTGAGAGATCATGTGGAGGTGGAGAAAAAAATAAACTGCCACCCAACGTGCAGTAAGATCCATGGAGTAGTAGTTCAAGTTCTATGCCATGGGATGCTAACACTAACATCATCTTGCAAACTAAGGAATTAAAATAAATGCTATCAAAATTCTCTTCTAATTTCTTTATATCACCAACGCCAATCATTTCTACTTTGAGAAATCTGATGATGAATGATCACTTGGATGAGAAAATTGCCTCCAGATCCCTCCGCAAGGTCCTCGATCTCGACCGGGATTCTGACGACGACGACGAGCTCCCTGTCCTCTGCTTCGGACGGCTGCTGGATGGATCCTTCGGATACTTGCTGTCATCGCGGCTGAAACTCTCCTTGGCGATCTCCCTCAGCTGCCTGATCCATGACCTCTCATTGCCACCGGAATTCCTGTCCTTCTGGGTGCCAGGAGATGCACTGCCTCTGCTCCCACCTTCACCTCGGTCGGACGACAACCGATCATCCCATCCCGACAACATTCTAGGCGGGAAAACAATCAGTAAAAGGCCGATCGATACGGTTTTCAGACCCCAGAAGAAGGAAGCTTCATCAGGACTCAACTGGAGGACTTGTCTGTACAATGCATACCACTCGTTGATCATCTGCATGATGAACGCAACCGCGAAGAGTGCAAGCATGAAGTACCCTGCTCTCTGCTGCTGAACCTCCGATAAGTCCTTCAGAAGTACGAGGCACGTCGCAAACACCCCGACCTCCGCAGTGATCGATACCAGCTCGACGAACTGGACCTTCTTCTTGATGAATGGCTTCTTTAGTGCGAGGAAGAACAGCTGGAATGACGAAATGCAGAGTATAACAAATACTGCTTTCTTGCTTGTCTTTCCGGACGAATAAGCTCCAGCAATGATGCCCAGAGACACGCGTTTCACCAAGTCGATGAGAATGTAGTAGATCCTCAGAATGCCAAAGAGTTTCTGGATGAATGGGGCTTCAGCATCCTCGGTCTCGTCATCAGAAGCAATGATCTTCTCCGGTCTTTGAGGTGTACTGTCTTTGGCAGTTATCTGCGAAAGCATATACTTCGGTGGTCCACGGAGGTCTTCGAAAAGTGGTCCTAGCCTGGTGACAAGGTCCGAGTCGGGATGGTCTTTGCGCGTCCATTGGCCCCTCTTGCCAGGGCCTAATGATGCACGGATGATACCTTGGTACCAGCGTAACTTGTCGTCTTCGCGGTGGACTTCTTTGTACTGGAGAAGCTTCCCCATCGTGACCCCGGTTGAAATAAAGAGAAGTAGGAACAGTAGGAAGACGGATACGACCGCGAGGAGCAGGCTGCCAGTAATCACTCCACTGGTAGATTTTCCTGAATATCCAGAAAAAAATAGAGAATGCATGAAATGAAGAGTTAAATGAGCAGCATTGGATGTGTTTACTGCGACAAATGACTGATAAGTTAACGTAATAGTGTCTGCTAAATGACCGATATCATTAGTTCTCTGTAATATGTTGCTACCAAGAGGTCCAATGTGTATTGGGATGCTACTGGCATCCATTTTTTCTTAAGAATTACCTCTGATCATTGTAGCTGAAGCCTGGCATATGCATGGCAACGCGAGAAAGATCAAGAAGATCTCGAATCTCGGGAGTGCGAGCGCTCCGTTTCTTTTCTTCGTTTCTAAGTTTTTCCACCTGAGTTTTAGAATGAGCAGGATTAGAACATGAAGCAGCATCAGGCTGCCGCCGATCATCGCCAACCAGAACATGTGGCGTTCGAATTCTCTCCACCTGCAAACCAAAATAAGTTGAACTGATAGGGAATGGCAATAAATACAAAAGGGTCATTGTGCTCCATCTTTTGAAAGTAACAGCCGAATCCAATCCATGTCAAATACACCAACCATCAAGACTTCTACATAAGGCATATGTGGTATGGATTTTTAGGATCTTGTTACAATCCATTTACAGAGAACCCCTTTATATACATTGTTAGAGTTATATAGATATTTGGTATTTTATAGTAAGCAGGGGCCTTTAAGTAATATTCTTTCCGTAGTTCTCTAGCGTTTCATGTTATATAAGAAGCCCTAAGGCGAGAAATATGGATGAAAACACAGGAGGAGACAGATTTGACGCCCAGGCACTCAGATGGGACAGTTGACCAGAGGTCAACAGTCCCTGCGATGGGATTGGTCCACGCAGGCCCACTAGGCGACAAAACATGCTTATTAAATCAAAAATAATTATTTTAAAATAGTACACAATTTTATTTATTATTATTATAAAATAAAAAAAGTTTATTATTTTATTATGATATTTATTTATTTATTAATCTTTATTTATTAGTAGTTAATTTTTAATAGTGTATTTATAGGTATATTTTCCTATATTTTGGCTATTTTATTTTTATTTTGTACATTTTATTTTATTATTTTATTATTTTATTTTATATATTTACACTTATTTTTAGATGCATAAATATATTTTTATGGTATTATTTCTATACTTAAATAAATAGATATGAATAATAACTACATATATTTATAGGTATTTTACCAATGTTTTATATATATTTTATTTATTTATTTTGTTTTCTTTTGTTTTATTTTATCTTTGTATTTTTATTATAATATAAACAATATTCACAATATTATAAAAATATAAAGAATAAAGAATAAAAGAAAGAAATCCGTTTTTATTTATATACAAGTAATAATATAGGTATTTTGTCCATGTTTTCACATAGACTTTTTTTAATTTTCTTTTTGGTTTTGTTTTAATTTCAATATGTACATATGTTAAATAATTATTACAAAATTATAAAAATATGAGTTTGTAAAAATAATAAAGGATGAATAGATTGAATATTTTATTCGGGTATAATGTATAACGAGGGCCCAAAACCTAACTTTCATACTCTAACTCCAAAAATATGAAACTACCTCCATTAAATAGCTTATGAAAAGTTATATACAATGAGAGGTGAGTTTGATATGTTGAGTTTTTTTGAAAGATATGGGTCTATGAAATTGGGTTTTTGCCTTTTTATTCTGTGTATAAATGCACACTGTGTATTTTCTTTGTACAAACTAAATTTTGTATTTTTATTTACATGATTATCTACAACTTTCATGTACAAAGTCTCTTTATTTGATGTATAAATAATAAAAAATAAAATAGGTGTCAAAAAGGCATAAATAATGAATGGATAAATGGTATTTTTATTGTATTCTTGGCCCTTATCTCCCCCCTACTTTATTCCCTGTCGACCAACTCAATTCTTGACTTAGTCTCGAGGTTTAAGATCATAAAATATCTTCGATATTTATTCTTATTCTTTTCTTCTCTTTATTCTATAATTTTGGCATTAAACCATATTATTTACACAATAAATCTAATAAATCATGAATGCTATTTTGTACAAATTAATGCTATTTACATGCATTAACTAGGGTTTATAAGGCCAAAATGATAGGATAAAGGTGATGAAATGGAGATTCATCAATGTCGTACGATGTGCAAACATCTTGGTCATCTTCCATTTATCTTAATGGGATGTTTCCTTTATTACTCAAAGATCTGAGCTCTGTAAACCTGGTTTGTCATGATTGTTTGAAATCAAAGCACATTCAAGAACTTATTCTATCTCTGAGAGTAGTTCAATAGAACCTTTTGAGTTAATTCACTTTAATGATCGGTGTCCTAGTGTTCCTAATCCTAATAGATACAAGTACTTCATTATATTTATTGATGATTATTCTAGAAGCACATTTATTTATTTGCCTTTGTGATCATGGTGAAGTTGATACCATTCTGAAACAGTTTTTCTCTTATTCAGACACAATACGGGAAAGTGATTTAATGTTTCAAGCTTAATAATGCTCATGAATATTTATCTAAAGAATTACATGAGTTATTTAATGCTAAAGGAACTATTCATGAGACTTCTTGAAGCTATACCCCTTAACAAAAATGGTGTAGCAGGACAAAAGAACAAACATATTCTTTAAGTTAGCAAAGAGATCTTATTTCAAAGAAACCTTCCTAAGAGATTCTTGGGAGAGGTTGTTCTCACTAGTACCTTCTTTATAAACATGATGCCCTCAAGACGATTGAACACATATACTCCTTTTTCTATTGTTAAGAACAAGAGTAAATTGTTTGTGCTTTCTCCAAAGGTTTTTGGTTGTGTTTGCTATTTTCACAATTCTCACCTGATGCAATGAAACTTAATGCTCGAGCTATCGAAGGTATTTTTTTGAGACTCTCCTACTCAGATATGTTATAAATGCTTACATTCTAATGATGAGAAAACACAAGTGACTAAACATGTCACCTTTATTGAGTATGAATATTACTTCCCTAAGCATTCCGTTCAGGAGAAGAATGGAAGTATTGGTGAAGGAAATGTTCAAGATGTTTTTATCCTAGATGCTTGTGATGATTCCATAGGTTTTATGGGTAACTCCAACTAGACCAATGCAAAGATAGAGGGGCGGGAGTCCCATTCTCCTCAATGGCATGAACAAGCATACAACAAGAGAAATAAGCTAGGGACTCTAACGCAAACCAGAGAAACCAATCCCTATCCTATTCTATCTCTGAATTATCCATTCCATTACTATCATTGTGATTCAATTTCTAATATGGAAAGTGGCATGCAAAGGGAAGTCAATGACGATGTTGAAGATGTGGATGTTAATAGGTCAATCATCCTTGAAGGGGATATCGTCGCACATAGACGTAGATGAAGGGAGACAAAGCCACCCCTCGAGATATGTGGCATGCATAGTGTATCAGATATCTTATTAACAAATACGTTGGCTTCTTTAGACTTAGAAAAAGTTTCAAATATTATATCTTCTTTACTATCTGTACCAAAAAATGTTGGTGGAGCCACTTCTAATCATAGATGGATTCAAGCTATGCATAAGGAGATGGAGGCCCTTGAAATAAATTGTATATGTGACACTGTAGATATTTCAGATGGAGTTCGCTTGATTGGTTTTAAGTGAGTTTATATCATAAAATATAAGCCAAATGGACAAGTAGAAAGATATCAGATTTGTTGCAAGGGGGTTCGGTCAAAAATATGGTATTCTCTCCCTTACCGCTCTCAAGAATTGGAAGCTCCATCAGTTGGATGTTAAAAATTCTTAGAATTGGGATCTCTTAGAAGATGTTTACATTCATATGCCACATAGCCATTATAAGAAAGGAAAATGCTGCAAATTGAAGAAAGCTTTATACATTCTGAAATAGTCTCCTAGAACTTGGTTCAAGAGGCTTCAAATTGTGATGATCAAACTAGAATATCATCAAGGCAATGGTGATCACACTCTCTTTATCAAGATTATGTTAATGACAAGATTATCACATGAGACAATGGAGAAGAGATAACTTGTCTAAAAGAGAGTGACCTTTGACCTGAAGGATCTTGAAAACTAAGGTATATTATGGGTATTGAATTGACAATGTCGAATGAAGGTCTTGTCCCTTGTCTGAGAAAATATGCTCTAGATATGTTAAAAGAAATTGGAAAGTTATGATGTAAGCCTGTCCTTACTTCTAGTGATGGGAGTCACAAGTCAAGCATCAAGGATGGAAAGCAACTTAATGAAGACTTGAATAGTTAGTACCATATACTTGTGGGTAAGTTAATTTATCTTACTCTAACCAGACCCAACATCACTTATGTTGTCAATGTATTCAGTTAATTCGTGCATGCACCAACTGATATTCACATGAAGGTAGTTGAGCATGTCTTCTGCTATGTGTAAAGGACCCTGAAAAGGACTTATCTTTACCAAAGATGCAAAAAATTGAGAGCAAAGGATATACTGATGTGGATCGGAATGGGTGCACTGACACAAGGAGATCTACAACAGGACATTACATATTCCTGAGCAGAAATTTGGTGACTCGGAGGAGTAAAAGCAATCAATCAATGCTAGATCTAGTGGCTAAATATAAAGATGTTACTATGGTTGTTGCTGAGATGTAGTTGGTCAAGACTATTTGATAGATATCGGAATATATTTCGAGTTGCCTGTGAAGCTATTCTGTAACAACAAGGTTGTTATAATCTTTTCAACAATCTTGACCGACATGTTGAAACCAAGCATGTTGAGGTTGGTCGCCACTTTATCAAAGAGAATTGACTCTAAGGAGTTTGTCCAGCCCTACATAAAACTAAAGATCAAATGAGTGACATCTTCACCAAAGGACTTTTCCAACTAGCTTTGAGAAGAATATGGGCAAGTTGGGCATGTACAATCTCTATGCGCAACTTGAGGTGGAGCGTTGAGTTGCTTGTCTTATGGGTAAATGGATCATGAGTAAGGATCCATTTACCTCAGGATCCATTGACCTCCCTTTGGGAACAATATGTAACTTAACCCACCTTGGTTTAACATACAAGAAAAACAAAAGAAACAAAAGCTCAAGCTGCTCTGAGCAACATAGACATTTTCTCCTGTGGTTTTTCCTTTACAGTGTGGATGGTTTCCATGTTAACCATCGTATCTTTCTATGCTTGTTATTGTTGGAAGAAATGAGAGCGTTGTTTATTTCTGGGAACCCTATGCTCTCTTATATAGAGAGTCCTATCGGAAATTACATAAGATGGGGTACAAAGAAAATAAAATAAGAAAACGATACACATAGAATATGAAAAACATATAAATATCTCTACACTCCCCCTCATGGAGCATATATGTCAATCATGCTCAGCTTGGATGAGCACTTCTGGAATGGTCCTTTTCGAAATGCCTTAGTAAAGATATATGTTGTTTGCTCTCCCGAATTGACATGTGACGTAGAAATTAAACTCTTCTGAATCATATCTCTAGTGTAAATGGCAATCTACCTAAATATGTTTTGTTCTCTCATGGAATGCAGGGTTGTTGGCAATGAATAGGACAGTCTGATTATCACATTGTAACTGCCATGAGTAGAGGAACATCTATATGCAAATATACTAATACGGCTCGAACCCACATCATTTTTGTACTTGCTTGCGCCATATCCCTGTATTCAGATTCGACACTTGATCTAGCCACAATTGTTTGTTTCTTGCCTCTCCAAGAAACAAGAGAACTACCAATGAACATTGCGAAATCTGAAGTAGACTTCCTATCCTTAGGACATCTTGCATAGTTAGCATCAGCCAACGCGGATACAGAGAGAGCTGCTCCTTTCTTGAAAAATAGTCCTGTACGTGGAGGAGATTTTAGATATCTCAATATCATGTATATAGCGTCCATATGTACTTATCGAGATTGCTCCACGAACTGACTCACTCAACATACAACAAAGGAGATATCCGGTCTGGTAATAGTAACATAAAGGAGCTTTCCCACCATCTCTCTGTATCTCCTCTTATCGATCTCATTTGTATCATTATCGTATAACTTCATACCAAGATCCATGGGAGTAGTAGAAGGTCGACACCCAATCATGCCCGCCTCAACAACAGCATGTCTGTTACACATTTTCTTTGGGTCATCACAAGACCCTGCGCATTCTTAGCAAATTCCAACTCTAAGAAATACCTTAGGGTACCCGGATCCTTAATAACAAATTGACAGCCCAGAAATTCTTTTGCCATCTTTATTCCCTACACATCATCTCCTGTAACAACTATATCATCAACATACACTATGATAACAATTGAACCTCTAGGTGTTCTCTGCGCAAATAGAGAATGATCTGCATTTGACCTCTTGAACCCCTACCATTAAATCAGATCCTCCTGTAATGATTCCTGCACAGAAATATATCCAGACCCATCATTAGAAACTATGTTAACAGAACAAACCTGGGGTGTGCTGGATGGCGGACGATGACCATGAGCAGGAATTGGACGACGAGTATAGAATTTGGACAACGGTGGAACAATGGTCACATGCGGTTGTGATGAGGGAAGTAGTGAGGGTGGTGATGGTGATGTAACAAGCAGGGGAGACAACTGACTCAGAGGAGGGGGTGGCATGTAGATTTCAGTATCAGACTCCGAAGATGCCAACTTGTCACCTGAAGGAGAGAAATACATCACCAACTCAAAAAAATGTGACATCAGCACTTATATAGTATTTCCTGCATAATGGATCATAGCATCGATATCCCTTCTGGGTTCTGGAGTACCCAACAAACACACATTTGACAGCTCTAGGAGAGAACTTATCAAGATCTGGAGCCAACTAGTAAACAAATGCAATAGAGCCAAAGACGCGGGGAGTAAGAGAGAACAACTCCTTCTCAGGGAAGGTTATAGTGAAAGGAATTTTCTCGCCCAAAACAGATGAAGGCATGCAATTCACAAGATAGCATACCGTAAGAACAACATCACTCCAAAACGAGTGTGTGGCACGACTCTGAATAAGAAGAGTCGGAGTGACGTCAAGTAAATGTCAATGCTTCCTCTCTACAACACCATTTTGCTGAGAGGTGTAAGCACATGATGTTTGATGTATTATACCACGGGAGAAGAAATATGATAGTGCACGAGTACAAAACTCCAAAGCATTATCGGTCCTCACAAATTTCATAGAAGAAGAAAAAAGATTATGCACTTCATTGATAAAAATTTTGGTCACATCTCCTGCTTGCTTTATTCTTCAATAGAAAGACCCATGACAAATGGGAAAAATCATCTCCTGCAACAAGATAAAACATGTGTCCCTGGTGATCAGGAACATGACTTCGACCTCAAATATCAACATGGACTAACTCTAAAAGGGAGCTACTGCTACGACTCTGGCGACTGGGAAAAGCTGACCGATGATGCTTTCCCAATTGACATGCTTCACGATGGAAGGAGGAATCCAAAGAAATTTGCGGCAAAATGCGACACAACTTCTGGAGAGGGAGGTGACCAAAACGTAAATGCCAAGTGTAAGAAGAGACTGGTCCAATTGAATGAAGGGATGTGCCTGCATAGGGAGTGCAAACCAGGTGATAAAGACCACCTTGCGCATGGTCACAACCAATCATTCTACCCGTGAGAATGTCCTGAAAAATAAGAGACGACAAGTCAAAAATAGCTCGACAGTGCAAGTCCTTCGTAATCTGACTAATAAATAACAAATTCATAGAGAAATCAGGAGCATGTAACACATTTTGCAAATGCATCGAAGGCGTCAAACTAATCTCCTCCTATCCACTGATCGTGAATGAGTCCCATCGACTATCACCGCAGTTCTCCCTGGATGAACCTGCCTATATGCTGTAAGCTACTCTTTGTCTCCACATAAATGATGGATCACCACCCGGTTTCTATAATCCACTTTGTAATCACAGATCCATGACAAGAGGTAAAAGCATAAGGACTACCTGAGGTGCTGGCTGTAGCGGACGTACTGGCAGAAGTAGAAGTTGCCACATCTAAATGTCCTCCTGGAGATGAGACAGGAGGCATGATATCCCTTAGCCTGGCCACGAGATTATTAAATCTCTGATCTGAAGTAGAAGGTGTTGGAGACTCAACTTGTTCCGCTAACCGTGCTGATGCTGGGAAACCATGCTTAGAATAACATGTATCCTCTGAATGATCAAGACGACGATAATATGTGCATGGCTGACGGATTCGACCTCCTCTACCACGGGATCCACGTCCACGAAAGGTAGATGAGCCGCCTCTGCCCCTGGAGGCTACCATCACTGAAAAAGTATGGCTAGTAGAAGAGGTCGGGATAGTGATCATCCTGCTAAGTCTACGAAAAGCTTCCTCCATGGGAGGAATAGTAGCATCCACATGTTGGAAATGCGAGCCCACGGCGAGCCATTATGCAATAAATGTTATTGCAAATATCATTCCCTGATCTGAAATGAAGAATGAATAATTTGCATAATAGGTCCCTTAGTACAATTAGGGTTATGTACCATGGCCATCTTGATGATCATACAGCTGTTGATTCAACTATTGAATCATAGAGGCTGGTGCTTGGATGAATATCCAAAGAGTTAGATTGAGGACTCATCAAGCACCGTCAAATGATTGTTAAGAAATGATCTCCAGCCTGAGTAGGAGATGGCAGTCCTTATCTCTGAAGGCTGATATCTGACCGACCTCTTGATGCAGGTCCTCTACATAGGAATAGAGATTCGGAGGTGTCAGATTAGTTAGGTCAAAGAGTTGACTTAACGAGATCGAGATAACCGAAGTCCTATATCGTATGCTGTCATGATATAGGCACACATCCTCTGACCGGAGACAGATGTGTTACTATATGTCTAAGTATGTACATTTGGCAGACCAATAGGTTGATGTCCTAACCAAGGTCTATACACCGGCGCGTTGGTGTGCATATAAGGGCATATGAGTAATACGATCTCTCAAAGGGATCATACAGGTTCATTTACTGAACCGGAAGGCATGAGCTCACTCATGAGATATTGGGAAGAATCAAATTCCGTGCACGGTCGTCTTGCTTTGGAAGCTTGACTGAATTTGTAGGTTTGATATATACTTTTGGAAAGTATATGATCAAGACCTAGGTATGATATATGCTTTTGGAAAGTATATGATCGATACCAACTCCCAATGATCGAATGAGAAACTTACTGATAAAACCATGAAGTAGACAGTATAAGTTGATCAAATACTTCAAGATTAATTCGAGTCTTCCAGTATGCAGGATGTACAGGTATTGGGAATACCTGAGGGTGATGTGATCATAAACGATTGTATAACCATGACGTTTCCATTCCTAGGGAGTGATGAAACGGGTCTGGATTTTAGTGACTCCTCTCAGTAGAGAAGCAATCTGATCTTAGTCCAAATGTTGGACATTATCTGAATGTGATTGATACTATGAGAAGATTAGATTTGCGGTCTTGATTTAATCAAACATCTATGGGAGGCCCGCGATCTGGATTTGAGATATGATCTCAATATCCAAGTCACTATATGTGGAACAATACAATCGCCCTGTCCTTATCTCCAAGTATCTGCGGAGAAAGCGCATTATCCTTGAATGGGTTCAGGATAATTCTATTGTTGATATATGTATCCAAGCATTGAGAAAATGGATAATTAAATGCGATTTAATTATCATGAGTAATATGAATTTGATTCATATTATAAAGAGAGTTATCTTAGATAATTAAATGTGATTTAATTATCAAAGATGTAAATAATGTGAATGTGATTCATAGACAAAAGAGAATAGATATCCAAGATGATTAAATATGATTTAATTATCATGGATATGAATAATGTGGATAGCAATATCCATATTAGTCATATATATTATAAATATGATTTATAATATATAAGAGAGAGCTATTTGTAATTTACATTTGTTAATCAAATGTTAATGTGAATTGGATTCACATTGGACATTAAATTGAAAATGTAATTTACATTTTGTTTTGGGTTGTGAATGTGATTCACAAATTTCCAATGGCATGATTGTAAATTCACAAAATAAATTGGATTTATTTTTGTGAAATAATTTGCAACAAAAGTTGTTGCAAATATTGGAGATATATATAATCTTGGAGATTGCATTGGAATCTCCCTTTCCTAATAGGAGAGGGGGGACGGCCACCAATATGGAAGGGAGGAGCCTCCTTTCCATTATCTCCAATGTGGATTGATTTAATTTGGTGATTGAATTATGTTGATTTATCAATATAGATTTAATCTAAATTAAATTAATTGTTGTTGTGTTTTTAGCAACAAATCATGACCATTTAAAGAAACACAAATTAATGTGAACCATTGGATTTGTGTTGTCCCATGGATTGAGATCCATGGATCCCAAAACCCTATAAAAGTAGAGGCACTCCATTGCTCTTCTATTCACATAATAGTTGAGACAACAAATCTCTCTCTCTCTCTCTCTCTTTCTCTCTCTCTCCCTTTCATGGTTGTCCACCATGGATGCCCTAGAGAGGCTCTCCATCGTCGTGGCATCGTCGTTATGCTGCCCGATGTTTTGCTCGTGGATCTTCGTCTCCTTCGGTGCACCCCGCTCGTGAAGAAGACGACGGATCTCGTGTGTCGAGATCAGGAGATCCGCCGCTTGGATCATCAACATGGATTGCGAGAAGCACGTGGTTCATCCTCGCGCTCGCAAGCGTCTCCTCCGTCGGATCGGACTTGAGACAGAAGGTCTCTTTGTTTAGAGACTCGATCGCAACCACGCTTCAAGAGATAACCCTAATACTTGTTTGTGGTTTAGACGAAACGATCCGAGAAGTGTTCTTGGATCATGTGGTTTCGTCGCATAAAAATTTTTTAATTTCCGCTGCATAGGACAACTAGTGCGACTAGTCGTTCTTCGTCGTATCCGATACGACAATCACGCTTCCGTGATGCGCTTGAGGATCTAACCATATCCTTCACCACAAGTATCTGAGAACGAGCAGCGCCATATTCAGGATCAAGTGCGGCAAGGAATACACCAACCATGGTACCATTCCTATATGTCTTCTGTTGCTCAAGAGTAGCCGTCAGAGGGATGAAGCTGTGGAGCTTCTCAAACATCCCACATAAGGATGTGTATAGTGAGTGGAGAGGCCATCCGTTCTGCTTGATAGTGAAGATATCATATTAGAGTTGAAGGATCTTGGTCTCATTCCGTGCCTGAGAACAGGTTGCTGCGAGAATATCCCACATTGCCTTGGCAGTGGGCTGATGCAATACGTCATTGGCGATCTCTATCGTCAATGTTCCTGACAACCAAGCTTTGGTATAGGCATCGCCTGCCTCCTACAAGGCATGAATCCATGTTTACTCCATCGGTTCATCATCGGTAAGAATATGCTTCTTTCCATTAGACTTCACAAGGTTCATGAACTGTATAGTCCAGAGCTCATAGTTCGTCCCGTCCATTTTAACAATTGGTGCCAGACCTCTGAAGGCACCTGTGGCAGGTATGTCAACTTTATTTTTTAACATGTTGCCGAATGAAGATCACAAGGGATTTGTAGGCCGATATATAGATGTCTACACGAACATGTGAGGATTCGATTGCATATATAGACTTATGCAATCAAATCCATACCAAAGTGAACGAAGAGAGAACAACGGAGACGGGGGCCGACGACAATGGGATCCAACGACGGGGAGGCCCGAGGCGGGCTGACAGCATCGAGGGTCTAGGCGGCGACGCCGAGGATGGCATGCAGCGCCGGGGAGAGCAGGTGGCGTGACCTGGAAGGCGGCGCCGGCGGGAGGGAGTCCTGGCAGGCGGCGACGCCGAGAGAAAGAGGGGGGGGCTGGCGGGTGCGGATTAGGGTTAGGGTATACGAGCTTCGGTCTAGGATCGCTGCTCTGATACCATGTTGGAAGAAATGAGTGGTTGTTATTTCTGTGAACCCTAGGCTCTCTTATATAGAGGAGAGTCCTATGGGTAAATTAGATAAGATGAGTACAAAGAAAATAAAATAAGAAAATGGTACACAGAATATGACATACATATAAATATCTCTACAGTTATTCTACAAAAGGAAACATGAATCATGAGCCCTGCCAAGGAGGCGAGGTGCACAAGTGTATGCGTGTTAAATTAATATAATCAAATCAAGAATCCAATACAACCTCCATTAATGTCTCTTCTAATGGGTTTAGGGAACCGACACCCAATCTAGATATGGCACTAAAATCTCCCAATTAAAGTTCCATGCATGAATGTCATGTTGTACATTTGATGCTTAAATGTTGCCCTCTGACTTCTCCCTCCAGATGAATTAGGTGAAATGATTATTTTGGTGAATGAATTAGTTCTAACATATTTTGGGTATGAGGAAGTCATTTAATAGAACAGAAACAGAAAATCCTGAACTCACCTGTGTGAACTTCGTGAAATCTCAATAAACTCAGCTTCAGGCTTCAAGTTCTGATCCTGTGACATATAAAAGTGTTCTCCAAATTATGTCTGTTTAATACTTAGAAAGGTGAAACCACTGCATTAAAAAAAGATGACCTCAAAAAATGTCATGTACTCCATTGGTGTGAGAGGTGCACCATTTTGGGGAGTTAAACCGAATTCTCCATGGCTTGGTGGATTCTTGTACATTCGAAATTTTCTTGACTTAGATGCTTCTGAAAATGTTGCAGAAAATGAATTAATGTCCGCAGAACAGAAATCGGTGTTCTTGTTTTCCCATGGAAGGCTGAGGTACGGAATACTCCACTGGATGCCTCTAACAAATTCATAGTATTCCTTGGGCAGCGTAACTGGTAGCCACTTTGACTGTGCAAAGACTTGAATATGAAAAACTGTCCTCTGCATTAAAACATTCACAGGCTAGAAATCGTTGGAAAATAGTGATCAGCTTCTTAAATTTGTCACGGTTTTCAACATATTCAATTGGTACATCGCAACTATGCAAAGCAAACTATATTGATAACAAAATGCAAGAACCATTTTCGGATAATATATGAATAAAAGGGTTATTATCATTTGTACTCTTTTTTGCTTCTGCATTATCAATTATACTTCTTCTATTTTTGGAATATTAGTTGTACCCCTTACTTCTTGTAGTTTTATCACTTGTCCCCCACATGTTAGTTTCTGTCCATCCATATCTCAAACATTTGGTAAATTTAGGGATAGGGTAGATATGGTTTTTTCTAAAAACCTTTATTCTTTGGCTTCTTCCTCTTCCTCCTCCTCTATAAACCCACCTCCTTTAGCCCCTCCCCCTCTAGCTCCTTCATCCTCCAGCCCCCTCCTCTGGCCCCTTCCTCCTCTGACCCCCACCTCAGTCGCCCTATCCTCCGGCCCCCTCTCCACCTCCTCCTCTACTCCTTCAACCTCTTCAACATCCCCATCAAGATCGTCCTCTCCCCCTCCATCCTCAGCTTTGACATCATCAGCTCCACTTGAAGGGAGTTCATAACTTTGCATCATAGAAATATAGGCAAATAGAAAACAACTTATAAACAAGTAGAGTTCATCGTATGAACTCCGATACAAGCATAACACAAAATTATTGCGAAATCACATACTCCGATACAAGCATAACACAAAATTATTGCGAAACCACAACATATAGGAAACAATTTCCAAACCGTTTCGTAGAGCCACATGGGTATTAGGGTTACCTTTTGAAATACAAGTCTCTAAAGGAAGAGAACTCCCACATTGAGTCCGATCCGATGATTCCTTTCTCGTGGGCGAGAAGATGACTTGTGTAGCTTCCCTTGAATTTCAATATCGACTTTTTCTTGGAGTTGTCCCCGTAACTTAGCGATGAATATGGTCTCCATCTCTTGATTTCGTCGCACAAAATCGAATCCTTCACGTACAAGAAGCATGGAGAAGAAGGCTTTCTTCTTTCTCGAAGGGAAGAACCAATGTAAAGAAGGTGGATGCAATATAGTGGATATGTATGGCTATATATGGTAGAGAAGGGACGACCAAGAGAGTTCTTAGCTCTCTCTCTTCTCTTTATCTCTAATCTCTCAAGGCAATGTGAAATTAACTGAATGAACTGTGCTCCCAAGAGAGAGGTTAAGCCCTCTCTTCAATATAAGAGGGGTACGTCTTTAGGAGTCCTACTCCTATAGGGGACATTCACCCTTGTGAGCCTTTGGATGATGATCTAAATGCAAGTAATAAATTATTTACCTTTTTTCCTTTTAATTGTCATCCAAAATAAATCAAGAAATAATAAAAATTAGGAGGGCCATAATCGTATTAGGAGTCCAATGTGGGCATCCATGTGAAGACATATGAGACGTCCTTCTTGTCCTAATTTTGGTTTCAACCTCCTCTTTATCATTTCATTATCATGATTTAAGTATGAAAATTATAATTGAGTATTTTATGAGAGCTACATCATAATCATGAATCTTATTTATTAATCGAAAATGAAATGTAATTCTAATTTACATTTGATTCCAATGTGAATCATATTCACATATATGCCTTGGAATAATATATGAATATATATTAATTATTATGAATCAATGTTCATATCAATTAAATAATATAAACCATATTCACAAACTATAGATATACATATCTATGATAACAGAAATTAAGAAATTATTAATCATAAATTGATATCATTAAGTACAAGTCCTAATCCAATTAAGACTTGTGAGTCGTTGCAGATACTTGGAGATAATATTCATATATATATATATATATCATGAATCAATTTTCATATTAATTAAATAATGTGAATCATATTCACAAACCTAACAATTATTAATCATAATATTGATATCATTAAGAACAAGTCCTTCCAATTAGGACTTGTATGCGGTTGTCGTGGATATTTGGAGACAATGCCGGGGAGATCATCCTATGGACGTATAGTGACTTGAAATTTGGATAACTATACATCTTTAGGGTTTAGACCACTCTTGGTGAATTATAATATACTATGTCTTTGAGCTTGACCTGAAATGGTTCACACTTAATTGGAGCTCAACGAAATGCATTACACTCTCCTTCAGCTCAACAAATGATAAGAGTGCTGAACTTAGCTTCCAACTCCATTTCTAATCATTGTCCAAATCTTTTGAAGATTATAAATGATCTATAGAACTCAATTCACCTCTATTTCCATTTCCAACATTTGGACATTGAAGTTGGAATTGAAAATTATACTTGAATCTAATGAAGTGAACTTTTTTTGAAGTCAAAAAAGGGGGAAACACTCTATGGTGTCCACCCCGATCAATTAAAAAAATAAATCAAAACAAGTACAGAATGCTGCAGGAGCCAAGATTCCAAAAGAATTTTTGAGTGAACACAGATATTCTCATAATGGAACCACTGAGAGGAAAAACACATCATTTCTAGCAAGCTAAATAGCCCACAACAAAGTAATGGGTCTAAGCAGTTCCTTATTACGATGCCTCCTCGCCCTAAACAACGAACTCTGGAACGACTCCAAGCTATGAACACTGACTCAGCTGAGTCCGGCCTCACCCCATATCGACGACAAAACCGGGCAAAGGAAAAGGAGGTGCTCCAACGTTTCAATCCCATTCTCGCAAAGTGGGCATTTATCGGACAACACTGCAAACAATCTGACACATCGATTTCTTGTCATAAGACGTTTTCTCCTAAAATTCACGTCCGGTTTTCTCTCTGGTGACACTTCATCGACAGGGATCTTCAGGCATCTTCATGCCTTCTCTGAGCAACGATCATCATCGCCGACACTCAATGATGGTTTTAGGACTTTCTGATAGCGAGGATCACGGAGGAGCAGAATAGCCATCGCCGGAGCCCAGCCACACCTCCGTCGTGCGTGGAGGAGCTGAAGACGTAGAGGAACAGATACCATTGATCTACCCAATTTGGGCGAGATCCAACGGTTCAGATCAACCACGTTATTGTCTAAAGCAACGGTTCAGACCTCAGGTTTGGAACCGAACCTCAGTCCGGACCTAATTCTTAACCAACAGTGAAGCGCTAGTACCTGGTGCGTGGCCCGAGCCTCCTCAATCAAACCTATCTTGGTCACGTGCTTTCTGCACGTGACTGGGTAAATTGCATCGCCTATCCTGCCTTTTCCATATTTGCAGATAAGTCCTTCCGCTGCGTGTAAATTGCATATTAGTCCTTGCGGCTTGTTTTATTTACAATTTAGTCCATGTCTGTCATGTTTTGCAATAAAACCTGAAAATTTATATTACATTTATACCCACGGATTCATTGTTAAAAATCTTTCTATTCTGAAATCCAAATAATGTGATTTTAGTATTGTTTTAAAGCTTGTTTAACACTCTATCTTGTAGCAAGTTTTGTGGATGATTTTGATATAAAATCCACACATTAATTCTTTAATGTTTAAAGGGCTTGATTAATTCATGAAACTTGGTTGAAAATGTACTCTGTGTGAATTTGAACCAATAAAGCACTTTAATCTTTAATGATTTATAGTTAAATTAAATATAATCATTATTAGGTTATTACATCATTTACTTGCGGGCTAAAACCATTAGATCATTTAAATGAGTTTTGTTAACTCATGTTGGACCAAGTTTGAAACTAATCCCACATATTGC
Source organism: Ottelia alismoides (assembly GCA_037367405.1). Classification (NCBI taxonomy): domain Eukaryota; kingdom Viridiplantae; phylum Streptophyta; class Magnoliopsida; order Alismatales; family Hydrocharitaceae; genus Ottelia; species Ottelia alismoides. The sequence goes on from JAZKJV010009538.1 coordinate 19,431, forward strand.
CTAGTCAATATTATAAGCAATTAATTCAGGGTATTTTCACGAGTTACCCAAGTTATTTGTAGAGTTCTTTTAAGTGTGGTTGTTATATTCATGTTGTCTGTGTTTCCTTGTTTGCATATAATATAGTTGCATAAAAATGTTTTAAAAGAAATCTATCATGTTAGGTTTTGTGCATCTGCTCAATATAATTAATCTACAAATTACTATCTAAAATATTTGATCTTTAATTTTAATCAATAAATTGCTCGCATCTTTTTGTTCGACCCTGGACTTCTCATGTTATATACTAAAGCCGAGAACCTCGTCACTGAGATTCATATTGGTTTTTTATGAAAAGCTAAATACATGTACTACAACGGATCGAAATTAATACAGGCATTTAGCTTCATCAGGATCCTACGGCTGCATCCCTGGGGACTCTTGAACCACATATACAAGGAGGGGCTTACTCGTAGGGAGACTTCCTGGCCACTGGGACTCTAACCAGCAGAAAGCTGGAGGAGGTGAAAATAGATCCACTCGGAGAGAAGAGCCATGCTCGACCCAAGTCAGATTCTCCAGCGTTAGGACCTGGTCTAGCGAAAAGAAAGGCCATCAGGTCCTCATCAGAACCGCCCGCCCGGTTAGAGGAAGAACCAAATCAACTTGCGGCGACCCCGCTCGGATTGGAGAACCGGTTGAAATCGGGCCAAATTCGGGCCCAACCGCTCAGTCAAATAAATCGGGTCACGAGTGGTAATCATGTCACGACCGAAAATAAAGTACTCAGAGCGAACCACAGGATCCGGTTGAACTGCTTGCAAAGACCAGGAAATAGAAGGATTGATTTGCTGGCATACCCCGCAAGACAAAGGGAGTTCAGAAGAGGAAGGTGGATCGATCTCATCCTGAACCGCTGCCTCAAAATCTGCCTGGAGCGCCTCCTCAAAAGTCGCACAATTCACAATGGAAGGGTGATGACATGGCCCCTAATTGGAAGAGGAACCGTCACCGGTGACCTCCGACCGACCCAGCGGCGGTGGATGAGGCAAAATGCAATCTGAAGATGAAAAGAGAAACGACCAACTGACAGCTAACTCCGACATCGCATCACCAGGGCATTCCATAAGCAGCAAGGTCACCTTAGGGTCCGACCCCGATGACCGACCGTCAGCCGAGACCTGAAGAATCGAGCCCAAATGCGAGAGTGCTGGCCCCATGCGTGCCATCGAGCGGGAGAGAAAGGGTACCCCCACCACGCGAGCCACCCGCTTGATAGAAAGGTCTGCAGAACCATCAGCGAAGCGAGGGAGCCTCCACGCGACATCGTTTTTCAACGCAGAATCTAGAAAGTGCATCATCTGGTGCTTTGACAAGCCTCGCGTGCAACATCATCGAGCCCCCATGCCCACAACATCTCCCATGAATGCCCCAACGAACTGGAGCGAAAGACCCGCCCACACCGAGGACACCATTAAAGAATCCTTCATCCACACACCAATCAGAAAGGGTTCTTCGACCCCGAAGAAATTTCCCGAATGACGGAGGCATAGGATCGATCCTCCTTGCCACTAGGAGCACGAGCATCCAACGCTTTCCCCATGGTGAAACCAGATGAAGCTTCATCGACGCCACGCTCCTAGACCTATCATCCCGTCCATCTTGACAATCGGTGTTGGACCTTTGAGAGTGCATGTGGTAGGGATATCGATCTTGCTCTTTGACATCTTGATGGGTGAAGATTAGGGTTTTATAGACCAACAGATAGGTGTCTACACAACCATATGAGGATTTGATTTCATATGTAGACTTATAGAATCAAATCCATCAACCCAAGTGGACCTCGATACAAGCAGATAAGGCTGTGGATTGACAACAGTGGGGGCTGACGAGAAAGAGGGCCCGACGACGAAGGGGGCTTAGCAGTGACTGAGACCTGACAATAGGGGTCGGTAACCGAGAGAAGAAGGTGGCCCGACAGCGGTGGCAGCGATCGAGAGGGAAGGCGGCCCGATGCGATATTTGCTTAGCTTAGCGGCAACGAAGGCCGGCGACCAAGAAGGGAATGGAGGCCAGCGATGGCTGCTTGCTGAGAGAAGAAGGCGGCGACGACGATGCCTAAAAAAGAAGAGAGAAGGGACGACGGGTATGGTTAGGGTTAGGGCACGAGAGCTCCGATTTAGGACCACCGCTCTGATACCATGTAGGGAAAAATAGACGAGTTTTTTACTCCTAGGAACGCTAGGCTCTCTTATATAGAGGAGACCTAGGGCAAATTACACGAGATAGACATAAAGAAATAAAATAAAGGAAAAGATACAAAAAAACATAAATATATCTCTACAATGGTCAATAAACATGTAAAAATAATAATCACCATAGATACAAGCAATCAATTTATAAAACAAGAACTACAAGCGATAAGGATTTTAGTGTGGGAACCCCTATAAGTAAAATCCACAACCTGAGTCACCTGACTCAGGTTTCCCGATTGACCAAGTCAATCAACTACTCCACTATATCAAGTTATTTCCCCAAGAATAACTCAACCATTTACAAATGCTTTGGTTCACACACCAAAGACTTTCCCACAACTTGGATCAAACACAAAGTCCTTTGTTGAAGGGAATAAGCGAGATGGATTCCATCAAACCCTAGAGCTCTCTTATATAGGAGAAAAGCTCTATGGGTAATTTACAGACACAGGACAAGAAAAAGAAATAAATAACATAATTATTCTAACACTCCCCCTCAAGCTGGAGCATATATATCTAACATGCTCAGCTTGGAACAACAGAGATGAAATGGACCCCTAGCAAGAGCCTTGGTGAACATGTCTGTTATCTGCTCTCCTGATGATACATAAGATGTCGAAATAAGCCCTTTTTGAATCAAGTCCCGTGTATAATGACAATCCACTTCAATGTGCTTTGTCCTTTCATGGAAGGCTGGATTATTGGCTATAAACAAGGCTGCCAGATTATCACATTTAAGATGCATAGGAAGAGGTACTTCAATAGTTAAATCAGTCAAAACTGATTTAACCCACATAATCTCAGCACTACCTTGGGTCATTGCCCTATATTCTGACTCTGCACTGGATCGAGCCACGACAGTTTGTTTCTTACTCTTCCAAGCTACTGGTGAGCTGCCAACAAATACAATAAAGCCTGAAGTAGACTTTCTATCATTAGGACACCCAGCGTAGTCTGCATCAGCACAACCTGTGACGGATATAGAGGTATCTCTTCTAAACAGAAGACCATCACCTGGAGACGACTTCAGATATCTCAAGATCATAAAAACCGCATTCATGTGAGCCTGCCTGGTTTGCTCCACGAACTGACTTACTGTGTTAACCGCAAAGGCTATATCAGGTCGGGTAATAGTAACATACAACAACTTCCCACTAGCTCTCTATATCGTCTCTTGTCCACTTCCTCAGAGTCATCATCATAAAGTTTAACATTAGGATCCATAGGGGTAGTAGCTGGTCTACATCCTGCCATACCTGTCTCAGATAACAGGTCAGTAACATACTTCCTTTGTGTCATTACCATGCCTTGCTCATTTCGTGCAAACTCCAATCCCAAAAAATAACGAAGTGTACCCAGATCCTTCGTAACAAACTACTCGCTAAGAAAATCCTTGGCTGCTGAATGCCCTGCTCATTACTGCCGGTGATAACAATATCATCAACATACACTAAGATGATCACAATACCTCGCTGATCTCTCTTTACAAAGAGAGTATGACCTGTTGTAGATCTGACGAAGCCCTTTTGTTCAATCAACTCCGAGAGCTTCTAAAACCAAGCCCGTGGACTCTGCTTCAGGCCATATATGACCTTATGAAGACGGCACACCATACTGGACTCCCCCTCAGCAGCAAACCCTGGTGGCTGCTGCGTATAAACTTCTTCCTGCAAATCACCATACAAGAAAGCGTTCTTGACATCCAACTGAAAGAGGGGCCAGTCACGGACAACAACAACTGCAATAAGAATCTGTAAGGTAGAGTGACGTGCTACTGGAGAAAACGTCTCCTGATAGTCCACCCCATATGTTTGGGTGAACCCACGAGCAACCAACCTGACTTTGTATCTATCAACCGTACCATCAGCCCGATGCTTAACAGTAAATACCCATTTGCTGCCCACTATTGACGCACCTAGTAGAGGATGCACAATACTCCACGTACCACGCGACTGCAATGCCGCCATCTCCCTCCTCCATAGCTAAACGCCATGAACTGCTCTGTAGCGCTCCTGATATGACCGTGGGATCTCCACTGCCGATAGCCCAATAACAAACTGACGAAAGTCTGAGGATAGACGCTCCAACGAAACCTGAGATCCAAACTCCATCCCATATTTGGGATTCATCGTCCGCGCACGCTTCTGCCTTCGATGTGCAATAGGGATATCTAGGTCATCAACTGGAGGAGTAGAAGTTCCCTGTACATCCAGCTGCACAAGCAAATCACCCGTGCCATCAGAAGAACTCAAATGATCAGTACATACCTCGGGCGTACTGGATGATGGAGGAGGCACATGAGCAGGGGGCCGACGCTGATAAACCTGAGGATAAAAAATAGTAGATGGTGGTGGCAGTGGTGGTGGTGGAGTAGGTGGTGGTGGTGGTGATGTCGGAGTAGAGCATGGAACAGATGGAGGAGGAGGCACATAGATATCGTCCCCTTCCTCTGAGTGAGTGAGTCTGTCACCTGTAGGAGAAAAATACATAATGGACTCAAAGAAGGTGACATCTGCACTAACATAGTACCGTCGTCTAACTGGGATCAAAACCACCGATAACCTTTTTGGGTTTTGGAATAACCCACAAACACGCATTTGATAGCTCTGGGAGAGAGCTTGTCAAGACCAGGAGAGAAGCAATGAACAAACGCAACGGACCCAAAAACGCGTGGTGTTAGGGAGAAAAGATCTGTCTTGGGAAACACAGTCAAGAACGGTATCTTTTCTCCTAACACTGACGAAGGCATACGGTTAACCAGATAGCATGCAGTTAGAACCGCATCCCCCCAATAGGAGTGAGGGGCATGACTCTGTATCAAAAGGGTTCTGGTAATATCCAACAAATGACGATGTTTTCCGTTCAGCCACCCCATTCTGTTGGGAGGTATATGCATACGACGTCTGATGCACAATCCCATGAGACATAAGGAATTTAGAGAGTTGAGTACTACACAATTCTAGAGCATTGTCAGTCCGTATGTACTTCACTCTAGCAGAGAAAATATTCTTTATTTCAATAATAAAAGACTGAATAACATGTCCAACATCAGACTTATTTTTAAGAAGAAAGACCCAAGATAACCTAGAAAAATCATCGACAGCAACAAGATAAAACCTGTGCCCTTGAAGATCAGGGACACGACTGGGACCCCAAATGTCAAAATGAAGTAACTCAAACAGACCATGACGACTTGGACTTAGACGACTCTGAAACGATGACCGGTGATGTTTCCCAAGCTGGCACGCCTCGCAGTGAAAAGTAGACCTGGGAGAAATCTGTGGTAGGATATGGACCATCTTTTGCAACGGAAGATGACCAAAGCGGAGATGCCATGTGTAAGGAGAGACAGATCCAGCACTAAAAGAAGAGACACCAGCATAAGGAGACTGCACAGTCTATAGAGACCCCCTTGCTCACGGCCAGTTCCAATCACTCTGCCCGTTAGGATGTCCTGAAACACAAGAGCAGATGGGTTAAATATGGCACGACAATTTAAATCTTTAGTGATTTGACTAATCGACAGTAAATTCATTGAAAAATCCGGAGCATAAAGAACATTCTGAAGCCGTATCACAGGGGTCAACTGCACCTCCCCCTGACCAGTAATGGGAGAGTGTGTCCGTCAGCTATCACCACAGATCGTCCTGTCTGAGTTGCATTAAAACCATCCAATTGTTTTTTATCACCACATAAATGGTGAGATGCTCCTGAATCCATGATCCATTCTGATAGATCTACTCTGTAACAACTAGTAAGAGCATATGATGTACCTAACGTAGATGCTGATGTTGAACCATCTATCTCCGAAGATCCTGATGTACCTGTTGGTCCCTGACCAGGCATGATCTCTCTAAGTCGTGCCACTAACTCCTCGAACCGCTGATCCGGGACATGGGAAGAATTCCCATCCTGCTGAGTCTGCTCCGCCACACGTGTTGTAGTAGGAGGAAACCCATGCTTAGAATAGCATGTTTCCTCAGTATGACCAGGCCTGCGACAGTAAGTGTACGGCTGTCGAGGAGGTCTGTAACCTCCTCCTCTGCCACGACCACCTCTACCTCGAAACTGTGGAGATCCTCCCCTGCCACGAGATGCTGCCATGGCTGAGGACGTCTGAGATCCACCATGAGATATGGAGAGTCTGCTCAACCTGCGATAGGCCTCTTCCATAGGAGGTATGGTAGCATCTGTAAGAATCTGTGCTCTGGCGGCATCATACTCCTGATCAAGGGCTGCTAGAAATACTCCTGTCATCACCGAGTCCCTATATGCCTTTAGCTGTTCTGGTGTGGCTGTCAACTGGAATGTACCCGTGTAGCTTCTCAAACATACCCCTCAGAGAGGTATACAGGGTATGAAGAGGACGCCCGTTCTGTTTTGAGGTGAATATGTCATGCTGGAGTTGTAAGATCTTGGACTCGTTCTTGGCCGGAGAATATGTGGCAGCTAGGATATCCCACATAGCCTTCGCATTGGGTTGACTCAGACTGTCGTTGGCTATCTCCATGGACACGGTACCCGATAACCATACACGTGCATATGCATCGCCAGCCTCCCATGAGGCGTTAACCCCAGTCTTCTCAACAAGTTCCTTTTGTGTGAGGATATGTTTCTTGCCATTGCATTGCATAAGACTCATGAACTGCATGGCCCACAGTTCATAGTTCGTGCCGTCCATTTTCACAACGGGTGCTGGACCTTTAAAGGCACCCAGAGACGGGAAGATCTACCTTGTTGTCTGACATGATGACAACAATATTCTGCAACTGGGGTTACAAAACTAGACAATAATGTCTACGTGAACATATAGGAAGGCCGTTGTGGACATAGACTCAAGCCACAATGCCCTCCACACCTTGAGGGTTCCTCTGACGAGTTCGACTACCTTGACTGGTAGGGCTACAACCCAATCACGCGCGTAGGGCAAACAGGGATCGCGCGTGGCAGGGCAAACATGAACTTGTAGTCGCACGCGCACCCGCAGTCACGCGTGGATGGCGCTCGCGCACAGAGGGCAAGCCAGTGGCACACGCGCAGGAGCCAGGGGCACGCGCGCAGGCGAGGGCTTGCAGGAGGCGCGCGAGCGAGGAGTAGCGCAGGAGGGCTTCACGCGCAGGAGGGCTCCACGCGCAGGAGGAGTGCGGAGGGCGCTAGCGCAGGAGGAGCAGGGGCGTCGCCGCGCGTGCGGCGGAAGAGGGGGCGGCGCCGATCGGAGAGAGAGAGAGAGAAAGAGAGGCCGACGGGTGGGGTAGGGTAGGGTTAGGGTTTCGAGAACTCCGTTCTAGGACCGTCGCTCTGATACCATGTTGAAGGGAATAAGCGAGATGAATTCCATCAAACCCTAGAGCTCTCTTATACAGGAGAAAAGCTCTATGGGTAATTTACAGACACACACAGGACAATAAAAAGAAATAAATAACATAATTATTCTAACATCCTTTGTATACATTCAATCAAACACCAAGTGTTACATTACAACAATAAAAGTAAATATTACAACAATCTATAAAATCTCAAATATAAATATGTAATGCGAATAATGAGACAAAGAAATGCATACTGTAATAAATAAATGAATTGTAAATCTAGTGTGTATACGACTAGCTCTCAAGATGCAATCTTGAAGAACAGAGTGAGAAAGACAACTTTGAATATAGCTTTAAGAGAGAGAGGCTTTGTCTTAGAATGTGTGTTCTCAACAATGGCTCTAGGGTCCTATTTATAGTGATGGGAGGCGGGCTCTCAAAAATAGTTGTTGAAAACAAATCCAGAAAGAAATCATCTAAGATTTGATACACATAATCAATCATACAAGGAAGGTGATCGATCATCTCAAGTTGACCAATCCTGTAGATCAAGGTGATAGATCATCTCATATCTGTTGGGAGCCTGAATTCAAATTGTGATCGATCATAAAAGGTAGCTGGTCGATCAGATCAAGTGGGTTGATCGATCAGTAATGGTTGATCATGTTAATTAGATTGATCGATTATAGGCAATTAATCGATCAGATCCAGAATGTTGATCGATCATAATGGCTTGGACCTAATATACCTACAAGATACATTTGCATATATTTGAGACTTTTTACATAAGCCTATTACAAAAGCCTTATTTCTTCTTCTTCTTCACTTTATCCACAGCTTTTAACATGTCCGCAACTTTTGTGCTTCATACTTGGAGTGAGTTTGTCATGAAATGTGCAGAACTATATGTACTCACAAGAATTTGTTATCATCAAAATAATGATATCATTAGTATGCAATCAGGATACTAACAAGAGTATCTAAGTTGGTGAAAAGATACTAAATTGCACAGATGATTATTGATATCATTGTTGGATTTGCTTACTGTTGAATCATGCATAATTGGAATTAGAGTTTCAGGCATATGGGTTCATTGGATTCTCGTAAGTTTTTTTCATTTTGGTTTGATTTGGTTGTTTTCAGGTGATGGGGATGCTCGACACTTTTGATATCGCACTAGAAACCCCACTCTATTTTGGCTCTCATCTTCATCTTTGAATCTCTTCGCTCCCAATCTATGTATCCAAAACCTTTTATCGATCTATCTATTCATGAACTATTCACATCCAACTACAACCAATGGTCAGAGTATTGCCCTTCTCTCTCGCGACATGTTCCCATTCCATAGCCTTAAGTTCTGAGCTAACTTCTGAGGTCGAGCAACTTAACTCGAGCACCATTCAATACTAGCAAGACCTCGACTGAAGGAAGAGAGCCACCCATAGACGCCATAGCATTGTCATCATCCCTTGCACTTGGTCGAAATTCACGAAGAAGGGAGTGGTTGCATGCAACCACCATGGGATCAGTCATCACCACCCATCAAAGCATATCTTGAAGGTACACAAGGCACGGAAAAACATCGTTGAAGTGCACCAGCTATTCCTCCATCCTTGTGTTGCGAACTAATGAGGACGAGGAGGAAAATGAAGAAGGGTTTGAGGAGCGAGGGGCAGATGAAGGGAAGGGTTTAGTTCTGACCATTATACCTCTCTTAGCTATAGTTTGAATAAATCCTAGTTCAGTTCAACTCTTTGACATCCATTCTGACAGAAGGGAACAAGTGATAACAACGCAAAGAATTCAAGGGGCACAACTGATATCCCAAAAAAGGGAAGGGCATAACTGATATTTCAGAAGTTAAGAAGGGCACAGATAATAAAAACCCTTAACAAAAACTGTGGACCTGCTGATATAAGAAAACCGTTTGATAAATGTTCATTCACTTGAAAAACAAATTAATTTATGGGGTGTCATAATTAAGTAAAGCTGAAAAGTTTCTTATTTCAAATCACAACAGAAATCTAGTAGTAAGGTTTTTTTAATGAGCCTAGCTCATAAAGCTTCAACATTATTAGCACAGTTTGCTGCAAGTCAGAAAAAATTATCTTACCATTAGATTTCTGGATGGCTCGGAGGCAAAATAAGATGATGACCTTGTAAGTGCTCCAAACGATAAAAGAGTTGATGTAGAAACAGTGAGAAGTATCGCAGCAAAAGCTGTCACTCCGATTATTGTAGATGTGACGATTGAAAGAATATTAGACACCGTGGGAATAGGATCTGTAAATACAAATCAGATGTAAGACCATGCAACAAATCTAAAACTAGTAATTTTTTAGAGGAAGTCCACCCATGGATTTCGTTTGACATATTAGTTATCGATGAGATTTTCCAGGAAATTTAAGTTGAAATTATTTTACCAAGGACTTTATGATACTAAATAGATAAATAAGCTGTTAATAAAGAAAACAAACTTGATCAGATATTTATTACTGGTTCTTTATTATATGGAGACCCCAGAGAAATGAACCTCCTTTGTTTTTAGAGCAGGGGATTGCCAACAATAAGAATTTCTACTAAGTAGCTTGCTCAAAATCATGGCCATAACTCCCGCCGTCAGCGTCGTTTTGCCAAGTCCAAAAAGAGAAATATCCTGACATAAGCCGATATCTTCAGAAATAGTTGGAAATGACCCCAGAGAAATCATTTGTTTGATTGGCATGTTTATTGTTTTCTGCATGTCATCAAAGTAAATCGATTGCATATGGAGTTTTCGTGGAAGCCCTACTTTCTATATGTTGAAGAGTGTCTTTGATGGGCTCTGTTTAGTCCCACATCGTGGAGTGGTGGCATTTGGTCACATTGATGGGGCTATATAAGAATCCTACACCCATTGTAACCTTTGAGAAACTTGAGAAAATATCAACTCTTTGAGGCGGTTCTCCATAGTTTCATCCCACTCCATAGGGAGTTGGATTCCACGTAAAATCAATCTTATTTATATTTTATTTTTGCTTTGATTGCTTTCGCATTTCATATTTCAATACTATATGCTGAGAGCATGCACATAATTGTTGTTTGTGGTTGATGATCCTCATGCTTGAATGGGGATTGTTAGAGTAATTATATTATTTAGTCTTTCTAATTGTCCTGTCTATGTATATTACCATAGAGCTTTTCTCCTATATAAGAGAGCTCTAGGGTTAATGGAATGTATCTTGTTTATTCCCTTTCAACATGGTATCAGAGCGACGGTCCTAGGCCGGAGTTCTAGAAACCTAACCCTAACCCTACCCCACCTGCCGGCCCTTCTCTCTCTCTCTCTCTCTCTCGAACGATCGGCGCCGCCCCACAAGGCCTTCGGGCCTTCATCGCCCTCCAGGCCTCCTTAATCGTTCGACGCACTTGGTGCGAGGCAGCGCGCTTCAGACGACGTGCGAGGCGCTGGGCAACGCGCGAGGCGAAGCGCCAGGCGACGCGCACCGAGAAGCGCGACGCGAAGCCCTAGGTGCGAAGCGCAAAGCACGTGAAGGGCGCGAGGTGAGGCACGAAGCCTTCCTTGTGCACTAGCCATGTGCGCGTGCACCCCTGTGCGCGTGCACTCCTGTGCGCGTGCACCCCTGTACACGTGCACCCCTGTATGCGTGCACCTATGTGCATCCCCGTGCATCCCTGCGTGCACCCCTGTGCATACCTGTTCCACGTAGCGTGCCACCCCATGGTTCTTGCACGCTAGCCGCGAGTTGTGGTTCGAAGGGCGTTGTGGTTTGAGTCTACGGACACGACGGCCCTCATATATGTACACGTAGACATTATCGTCTAGTCGTGTAACCCCAGTTTCAGGTTATTGTTGTCATCATGTCCGACAACAAGGTAGATCTTCCGTCTCTAGGTTCCTTCAAAGGTCCCGCACCCGTTGTGAAGATGGACGGTACAAACTATGAACTGTGGGCCATGCAGTTCATGAGTCTTATGCAATGCAATGGCAAGAAACATATCCTCACACAAGAGGAACCTGTTGAGAAGACTGGGGTTAACGCCTCATGGGAGGCTGACGATGCTTATGCGTGTGTTTGGCTATCCGGTACCGTGTCCATGGAAATAGCCAGCGATATTCTGAGTCAAACCACTGCGAAGGCTATGTGGGATATCCTGGCAGCCACATATTCTCCGGCGAAGAACGAGTCCAAGATCTTACAACTTCAGCATGACATCTTTACATCGAAGCAGAACGGGTGTCCTCTTCATACCCTGTACACCTCTCTGAGGGGTATGTTTGAGAAGCTACATGGGTACATTCCATTGACAGCCACACCAGAGCAGCTCAAGGCATACAGGGACTCGGTGATGACTGGAGTGTTTCTAGAAGCCCTTGATCCAGAGTATGATGCCGCTAGAGCACAGATTCTTACAGATGCCATCATACCACCTATGGAGGAAGCCTATCGCAGGCTGAGTAGACTCTCCATATCTCATGGTGGAGTTCAGACACCATCAGCCATAGCAACATTTCGCGGCAGAGGAGGCTATTCACATTTTCAAGGTAGAGGTGGTCGTGGCCGAGGAGGAGGAGGTAATAGACCTCCTAGACAGTTGTGCACCTACTGTCGCAGGACTGGACACACTGAGGAAACATGCTATTCCAAGCATGGGTTTCCTACTACTACGGCACGTGTGGCGGAGCAAGCTCAGCAGGAAGGGGGTCCTTCCCTTGTCCCGGGTCAGAGGTTTGAGGAGTTAGTGGCTAGACTTCGGGAGATCATGCCTGGCCAGGGACCAACTAGTACTTCAGGATCCTCAGAGATAGTCGGCTCAGCATCCTCTTCAGGTACAACGATATGCACTTACTAGTAGTTATAGTGCAGATCTATCAGAATGGATCATGGACTCAGGAGCATCTCACCATTTATGTGGTGACAAAAAGCAGTTGGATGATTTTATTGCAACCCAGACAGGACGCTCCGTGGTGATAGCTGATGGGACACACTCTCCCATTACTGGTCAGGGGAAGGTGCAATTGACCCCTAGGATACGGCTTCAGAATGTTCTTTATGCTCCTGATTTTTCCATGAATCTATTGTCCATTAGTCAAATCACTAAAGATTTACATTGTCGTGCCATATTTGACCCATCTCCTCTTGTGTTTCAGGACATACTAACGGGCAAAGTGATTGGAACTGACCGTGAGCAAGGGGGTCTTTATAAACTGGTGCAGTCTCCTTATGCTGGTGTCTCTTCTATGAACGTTGGATCTGTCTCACCTTACACATGGCATCTCCGATTTGGTCATCTTCCGTTGCAAAAGATGGTCCATATCCTTCCACAGATTTCTCCAAGGTCTATTTTTCAGTGTGAGGCGTGCCAACTTGGCAAACATCACAGGTCGTCGTTTCAGAGTCGTAAAGGTCCGAGTCGTCATGGTCTGTTTGAGTTGCTACATTTTGATATTTGGGGTCCCAGTCGTGTCCCTGATCTTCAAGGATACAGGTTTTATCTTGTTGCAGTTGATGAATTTTCTAGGTTATCTTGGGTTTTTCTACTTAAAAATAAGTATGATGCTGCACATGTTATCCAGTCTTTCATTATTGAAATAAAAAATATTTTCTCTGCTAGAGTGAAGTTCATACGGTCTGATAATGCTCTTGAATTATGTAGTTCTCACATCTCAAAATTTCTTATGTCTCATGGGATTGTGCATCAGACTTCATGTGCTTACACCTCCGGGTGGCTGAGAGGAAACATCGTCATTTGTTGGACATCACCAGGACCCTATTGATTCAGAGCCGTGCCCCTCACTCTTATTGGGGGGATGCGGTTCTAACTGCTTGTTATCTGGTCAACCGTATGCCTTCGTCAGTGTTAAGAGAGAAGATCCCGTTCTTGACTGCGTTTCCCGAGAAGAGTCTTTTCTCCCTAACACCACGTGTCTTTGGGTTTGTTGCATTTGTTCATTGCTTCTCTCCTGGTCTTGACAAGCTCTCTTCCAGAGCTGTCAAATGCATTTTTGTGGGTTATTCCAAAATCCAAAAAGGGTATCGGTGTTTTGATCCAGTTCGACGATGGTACTATGTGAGTGTCGATGTCACCTTCTTTGAGTCCACTATGTATTTTTCTCCTACAGGTGACAGACTCACTCACTCAGAGGAAGAGGACAATTTCTATGTGCCTCCTCCTCCATCTGTTCCATGCTCTACTCTGACATCACCACCACCGTCACAGCCCAATCCACCATCACCACCGCCACCACCACCTAATGTTTCTTATCCTCAGGTTTATCAGTGTCGGCCCTCTGCTCATGTGCCTCCTCCATCATCCAGCACGCCCGAGGTATGTACTGATCATTTGAGTTCTTTTGATGGCACGGGTGATTTGCATGTACAGATGGATGTACATGTTACAGATGATTCTACTCCTCCAGTTGATGATTCTGGACATTCCTATTGCCCATCGAAGGTAGAAGCGTGCTCGGATGATGAATCCCAAATATGGGATGGACTTTGGCTCTCACGCTTTGATGGAGCGTTTATCTCCAGACTTTCGTCAGTTTGTTATTTGGGTTATCGGCTGTGGAGATCCCACGGTCATATCAGGAGGCCCCACAGAGCGGTCCGTGGCGTTTAGCTATGGAGGAGGAGATGGCGGCATTGCAGTCGAGTGGGTATGTGGAGTGTTGTGCAACTTCCCCCAGGTGCGTCAGTTGTGGGCAGTAAATGGGTCTTTACAGTTAAACATCA